>NDGN011383772.1:0-21203 GCA_002564285.1 Tympanoctomys barrerae | reverse complement strand
AATAGTACATGTAAGCAAATCACACTCTTGTGTGCAGTGTCGTTTATAAAGTCTGCAGGGTATTTTACAGTAAGGCCTTTAATTTCCTTTCCTGAGACATTTGTAACTGAATGTGCTTTGCCTGCATGGGCATCTGCTAAGCTGCAGAATATGCAGTCTTGTTTTACATGGTCAAGAAACCAGAAGTTTTGTGCTTTTTATGCAGTTGCATTAACAACAAGATAATTTGAAGCTTCATTTTTTAAATCATACTACATAATAGCTAAAGGAGTCATTTTTGTCACCATTACTGGAATAACTTCAGTGTGGGAAACACATTCAAGTGTGATCTAAAAGAATCAGTCTATGCTCAAAGGGCCAACAGGTGATGACAAAGTGTTTTCCTTTTGTTTTCTTAGACCCCAAACTAGTTCAATAGCTAATGCTTTCAGCTGAGCATTGGTCTTTCAGGGTACATGACAAGTTCCGATCAATTTAGAATTGTTGCAAGATTTATCCCAACTTTGTGGGGTTCCCTCACCTCCATTCTTTCACATCTCCCCCACTAATATCCAATCCCAATTCTTGTTTGTACTTTAGCGAAGGGTTTACAGGGTATTCAGGGTCTCACACTAGATCAGACTCCTAGTTACCTGCCTATTTACAGCCTCTCAAGAGCTGAGATTACAGGCATGTGCCACCACACCCAGTCTCAATTGCCATTTCAGTATGACCTGACTCAGGGGTAGAGCCGGCACAGCAGGCCCGGGAATCAGCAGGCCCTGTGCCTGCTTGTAGGTACCCACTGGAGATATTTGGCTAGTGGTCAAATGCTTTTTTTTTTTTTTGTAGGCTATTTATGTTATTTGCCTCCTTTTAAGTTTTGTCCTAGTCTCTGAAATAAGATAACAGACTTATTGAGCCTTAATTTTTGGTGATTCCTGGGTTGTGTATTGTATTGATGTTAGTATTAAAATCATTCTTATCTTCATTATTATCTGAACTCTTGGGAAAAATGATCACAGTTTTTGTGATATTAAAAATTAAATCTGTAACACTTCAGGTCCAAGAAAGCAGTCAATCCACAGGCCAGGAGCTGCTAACATTGCAGTTCTGGTAAACTTAAGCTGTACATTGGGATGCACGTGGGTATGTAACAGTGAATGATTCCTTATCATAAACAGCAGGTCACAGTTGTCAACATCAGCAGTGGCTGGTGGCGAGACAGTCCCTGCAGGAGGCAGATGATCCTGCCACATCCGTCTGCGGGAAAGGCACTGTGGCTTCCTGCCCCTATATTGGGACCACGGCACAAGGTTTTCCCATTATCCTTTTGAAGCTCTTGCCAAAAGCCTGAACTTTCTGGCTCCCTGAAGGACTTCTCAGGTGGGAGGCTTTGGGGGGCAGAATGGGGCCATCACAAACAAACCAGGACAGTTCTTCAGCTTGCATGTATAGGCACTTTGTCCTTCACATCATCTACTCAGTATTTTAGTTGGGAAATTGGGGTTACCTTGTTTGTAGCCTCACAGGTATAGAGAGATTCGATTGAATCTGATTAAGTGTTGTTTTCCATTAAATGTATAATCTTCCCATCACCACGGTGCTATTCTCTGAAAGGAATCCATTTTCTACCTCATTTCGCTTTCTCGGACGTGGCACTCACCATTAGGTGTTTATTTTTCTCTGTCACAGCATGAAGATTTAGGTCTAGTTGTTAAGTTATCCTAGGCTTCCCCAGGTTTGGTAATTGAAGGAGGTAAACATCCTCTCTCCCCATAAAACACACAAGATAACTCACAGATCCCATGCACAAGACAGATTGAAGCCGCCTGAGAGTTCCCAGGATGTGGGCAGTGCCCCTCCACAAATTCAGCTAACTTTCCGGTGAATTTAAAAACCGCAGAATGTGTGTATTAGTGACAATAAGGGCCTAAGACAGGAAGCCAGGAGAACTGGAGTTCACCTGTCTCCATACACCACACTTTCCTCCCGCCGACTTCCCTTGCTGCCTTCCTAAGAATTCTCAAGACAGGCAATGGCTGGGGATACAGCTCTGTGACACAAGTGCCTGCCTGGAAAATACAAAGTCCTGAGTTCAATTCCCAGTACCAAAAGTAAATAAACTGTTCTGGAAAACAGGCACCCATTCTGAATCAGAATTCATGGATCTCTTTCTTGCCAGAATTATCTAGAAGTCTGGCCTTCTGCCATTCAGACCCTCGCAACTCTTTGTCTTGAGCGAAAGCTGCCAGTGGAAGAAGAAGCCACAATTCAGTTTTTATATTCTGAGAATGTTCTAAGAAACTCCTTTAAAAGTTCAATATACCAATACCCTCCAAAAAGCCAAGTAAGAGGTGGGATTCAGAGGTAAACATATCTGATTCTCTTCTGGGTTAAAGAAAGGTTTTTAAAGGGTAAATATTGATTTATTTAAAACATATTCATGTCTCCTTTATGCAAACCTGTGCCCTGTTACGAATATCTCACATCACAAATTCAAATTTCAATACAAAGCAGGTAAAATATGGTAGATCCACAATGGAGGCAGCAGAAAACAAAACCATCTATATTTTAAAAGTCAATCTTATGCTCTTAAATTTGGACTTGTTCATGATTTATTATGCTGAATAAATTCAGAGAATTGATGAATGCTGCTAAATTATTAACTTGTCTAAAGTGAAGGAGGACACCACCTAGGACCACATAATAAATATTAAATCATTCTCATCTTAAGGACTCATGTGAGCGATGAATTATAAAGACCACTGTAGGTCGATTCTGGGTTAATCATAACTCTTTGTGCCCATAATTCACACTTGCTGTGTCCCCCACTGACCATTGGTTAAAATTGTAAAGAATTTAGTTGCTTAGCATATGAGATTAGCATTTACCTCCCACATGTTGTTCTCAGATCTTTTAATTTTTATTCAATGAGAAAAAAATAATAAATTTCTATTCTTCAGCTGTAATGTTCAGAGATGCTGCTTTGGATTCAAACTTGAGACTCAAGGATGCTTATAAGCAAAGTTCACAAAATCAACATGCCTCAGGGGACCACAAACACAGAAACCACCATTCTGGTGATTCGGACAAGTAGCAATCTTTCCTGTTCCATGCTCAGTTCTTTCATCTTAATAGTGCGATCACACAGCATTAAGAAGTTGCATTTCTTTTTTCATGGCCCTTACCATACAGTGCATTACATTATGCTTGTTTACACAAATGTTATTTCTCAAACTAGATGGGCTGTGCCTAAGGCAAAGACTACACTACCTCTCACATGCTTGCCTTTCTATGGAGAATGTCTTCCAGAAATGTATTTTTAATATTGGGAAAGTACATGGAAGATGACCTTGAGCTCAACTTCTAAATCTACAACTCGTCTTAGAGTCATCTTGAGCATCCTGCCTCATCTGTGAACTGCATATCATAAGATCAGCTGCCTTGCAGTATTGCAAAGAAGACAGTGTTGTATGTGGAAAATCATTTTCAAGAGTTAAAAAGTGCTCCGTAACTGTTATCAATGACCATAAAGAAAAAATGTATGACAAAGATAGTGAATGCCTTGTCTAATGAGAGGGAAATCTTATTTTACCCTTTTGGTTTAAATTCCATCTCTCCATAATTGTTCTCACTGAATATTTTAATTAAAAGGATCATCACTGCTGTCTCATTATAGCTTCAGATTTTGAAACTGGCTTTTAAGGGATATATTAAATTAAAGATTGTTATGAGAAAGAATATTGTTTATGTATTTAGACGAAGATTGGTGGGGTAATAGTGATAAGCCATGTGTGCCATGGACTTTTGTAGTGACTATAAGAAGCTGATGTCTAATGAATTCAAAAGAAAAAAATGCTTTTGGCATTGCTCATGCTGGCAATATCAGAACAGAAGTACATGAGACAGCATCGTACACAGAGAAAGTGGAATACATCATGGTCCATGAAATGATGAGGAGCACAGGTGCAGGTTTTGAAAATAAAATTTTTCATCCTTTACTTGGCAAGCAATGCAAATATTTGAGAAAATAATACTGAGTGTTTGCAGTTCTTCATATGACATGCTGAAAGTTGAAGGGGAAAAAAGAGCTGTTGGATTAGAATAGTGTTCACAGACAAGAAGTCATTTCCAAAGAATATCTGTTCAATCAATTAGGCACCATGCATATGGGACTTAAATAGCTGAGGTCTTCTCAGGCAACTGTTTCTGTGACCAAAGATCTGAGTAGACTAATTCCTCTCGATCGCAATCAATTTCCCTTCTCTTCACCTACTTGAAACACAACTGTTCTTATAGTAGTTCCAAGATACGCTCCATGCTATGGAAATGCAGCGCTGGACTAATCTCTGCTAGGAGTTGTGAACAGTTTGAAGATAGAGGGCGAAGACTACATTTGTAGACTTTATAAGCTTTCGCCATCTTCGAATTCATGAATATAGGTTATTAGAAAAATTAAATTTAAAGAATTCTGTAGGAAAAATGCAGGAATTGGACCAAACCTCACCCAATGTCATTTCAGAAGTGCGACACTCCTCACAGGCTCTTCGCTCTCAGCAACGGTTTTGCAGACACCAGCCTGGATCAATAGTGGTTGCCAATGTTTATCAGTGTGGGATTCAGAGATTGATAACACTGGAGACAGATATCACGGCTGGTATTTTCCTTCCTCTCCATGGGGCCTGGAATTCATTGACGTGAAGCACAGAGATTCACATTGCCCTCTGGCTTACCTAGCATAAAGTACTCTGTACAAATAGGGTAAAATTTTTCCCAGCCAACCTTTCAATTCTGATTCTTTTGAAAAGTGACTATAGTCTTTGATAATAAATGTTTTCCACCCAAAGGACAGAAAATGTATGCTTTAGTTAATAAAAAGGACCTGGACATTTTCAAAAGCTAAAATACTTTGGGTTACTAGGTAACATTTTATTGCCCTTGCTACAAGCTATAATCATGCTGTTTTAATGCTTCTCTTTTTAAAAATTCATTCATAGTGATTTGTAACATTACATTTCCAGAGACAATATAGATAATGTTACCGTACATTTAAATAGAGCTCCTCAGTTTATGAAGCAGTAACAATAATACTGGACACTTTTTTAATAGCAATGTAATATGTCCCCAACTGGGGATGTCCCTAGAGAATTGTAAAGAAGCTACAAGAGATTCCAGGAGGCCACATGGCTGTTTGAAACAGAAGAGCAAAAATTAAAGTGACTTATTAGTGGAAGCTTTGAGATCACTACTGTCTCTGTTACTATAGGTTTCAACCTAGGATGCTCAGAGCAGACTTGAAAGTGGGTGGCCAGCCCATAGGATCAGAAAGGGGACAAAGATTATGGATAACTGCTGAACAATCAATGCAGAGAAAAATCTAACTAAATATTTCCTTTCTGTCACCATCAACACTCCAAATATTTCATAATTATTATAATTTCATTATTCTTCATGCACATAAACTTATTTTTGTTATTTTACTCACATGTTATCACTAGTTGGCAATATTGCTTAGATGCATGCTCCTAGGTCCTGAACAGCAAATTTCAGGGTAGTAAGATTGCGATTAGATCTTGGACCTACTTCTAATGGCAGAATCCCCCAATAATTGTAGCAGTACTGCTCTTAGAATCACATTTTGAGAAGAAAACTGCTCATTTTGACATAGTTACTGGTGCATAACAAACCCTCCATGAGTAATATTTGCACAGATTGCTTTCTTCTGCAGAACAATGTTTATCTTTGTTTGATTACCTCATGATCTGGTTGGGGTTCCTGCTCAAAAAATCGTAAGTAGTCATAAGCTGTTCTCCAGGTTTTAGTCTGTTCATGTGAAAACTTTTGTGTAAAACAAATATATTGAAACATAGTAGTTAAAAATATAGCCACATATTCTTCTAGGTTCATCGTTTCTTTCAACTTGAGTTCTTTTGTTTATTATATTTAATTTGTTTTCTGTGGTGTGACTAGGAATCCAACATACTGACATTTCTGAAATCAATATGCCTCATTTCTTGTGTTTTTCATATCTAATGTCCAATATTTGAATTATGCTCTTAGCAATATAATCTACATATTGCATGAGGTCGATTGCCAACTGGTGGTCAAATTGTTACACCCAGCTGAACTGAACTAAGGTGGTGCTGGGTGTGTGAAGCCCACCTCAGGACTCTTGCCAGCACCTCAAGAGTCATAACTAGAGAGGCTATAGGGAGGTTGGCTTTCCTGATGAACTTAGCTGTTCTTGGAGGAGGAAGAGCTTAGGACATCTGAGAATGATTGCAGGTCACTTTAGGGGATCTCTGGTCCTCATCCTGAGCATCACTTCCTGGCTCCAAAAGGAAAGATGGTGTGCTGTTCAGCCTCTTGAAGAAGCTTGACACACTGGCTTTCTTAAGGGGAACTCCTCTGTCTTCATCATTTGGAGGAGCTCAGGACCTCACTGTTGCTGATGCTGGCTGTGGTACTTTTTGGGGGAGCTCTGGTTCTTACCTTGAGTGTTGCTTCCTGGCTCCAGTTCAGATCCCTCAGCCTGCTGGCATAGGTCCTTCATCCCGCTGGCGCAGACTTTCTCCACTGACCTTTGGGCCTTCCTGGCCATATCTGTGAAGTGGGCCTGCATGAGGCATTACCATGGGCTGTAGGCCTCCAGTCAGACTTGTGGAAGGCATTGTTATGGGTTTTAGCTAAACTCATGCAAGGTGTGAGGATCCAGGCCCTCGGCTGCATTCTTAGGTCTTCAGTGTTTAGACAGATTTCCTACACTCTTTGTATGTGATTCTTTCAGTGATTCTGTATAAAATAATGTGACTAGTACTCCAATATGCTGACTTTTCTGAAATCAATATGTCTCATTTCTTGTGTTTTTCATATTTAATGCCCAATATTTGAATTATGCTTTTAGCAATATAATCTCTATATAGCATGAGGTTGGTTGCCAACCAGTGGTCAAATTGTTACACTAAGCTGAACTGAACTAGGGTGGTGCTGGGTGCGTAAAGCCCATATGTGTCCTCATTGTCTTTTTCCCCTTGCAAAACCCAGACCATTACATAGCACTATGTACTTTTATAAAAAGGGTGCTTTTTTCTTTTATACTTAACTTTCAGTCTTAAAAACACTTCATGCTGCTTTATCTTTAGGCTTTATAACATGTCTTTATTTGATATTCTCTATCTATAATCACTCCTTTCATTTTAAAAATGTCTTTGCTATTCTCGTCCATTTCTAATGACAAGTTTAGAGAAGTCCTTTAGCCATCACACCCAGGATCACATTATTAAAGAAGCTGCGGAAAATTACTCTTCCTTTCTGCCACTGCATCTTCCCTCTCAGGAACAAATAAGGTTTTATCCAGAATGAAGTCTGAGTCTTCTGTCCAGTGCTGAAGTGTTCATCAGCTACCCTCTGCTCACAGATCGCTACATTCTTAATAACAACATAAAATAAAGGGCTCTTTTTTCCCAAATTAGTTAACTTTTATTGATAAATTGAGAAAACAAGTAATTTGCATATCCATTTGACATACTCTGATGTGGAAATCTCTGGCTTTCTAAATTACTTGTTCAGTTTATTTTTGGTGTACTTCTTAAATATGTTATCAAACATTATAATTTTGGCTTTACTTGCTAACAATTTTTGCCTACTAAGTTGAAACCAACCTTTTGTTTTCTGCTTTATTGCACAGGCCAACATTGCCATGGTGATATTAAGTTTGACAGATAAAATAGGGATCATTTTCTTTATTTAATAGCAAGGCAATTAGGGGTTCAGCTTCTCATAGTTTTGTCACTTGTTGGAGAATTCTGTGTCTCACTAAAGAGAAATCTGTTTCCTTCCTTTTTTTACTGAAAAACAGGTAAATGTTTTCAGTTTTGTCAGATGTCTTTCTGATGTCTCTTTCAAGATGATGTGAAATATTTTAAAGGCCCATCTGTAAGATATATCATCCCAGGAACCACTCTGGTGTTAAACTAGTGTTACATTTCCTTGTTTAATAACACTACACAGTTACTTTGACAAAAACAACTAACTTTTGTATTTAATTATTTATTCTGGTTTTGTTTAAACTTTTTTAATATATTTGATTGTTACAGGGCCTCATATTCTTAAATTCTATTTTTGTATATTAACACTTTTCTAGATAAATTTCATTAAGATGTTTGAGATGAATTGGGGGGAGTAAATGTTTGAATTATGATATGCATGACTATTGAGAGGGGAAAAGGATCGCTAAACATATTGTAGGTAACCTAGAATAAAGTTATGTTCCCCAAATGAAGACAAAGAAGGCTATAGAGTTATTGTTCTGTGTTGCAAAGCCCACCCTACAGGTTTAAGTACAGCTGTCAGGTATGCACAGTCCACCCTTGGCAATAGGTTAATTTAGAGCAACATAAAACAGAAAATATCTTGTTGGTAGGGAAGTATTACTCATTTCTCTTCATTGTGAGTTAAAAGCATTTATTTAAAATATAGGTCATATGCAAGGGGATAACCTTGCATTCAGATATGCAGCAACCTGCCTGACTTTAAATCTTAGTAACCCAGTGAGATCACTTTCTAACAACTCTGAAGCATAGTCTTCAGGTTTCCCCATAAAGGACGTCAAGTTTCAAGCATCACTGAAATAAGAGGCTCGAAGACATTTAGTTTTATGCATTTATTGTTCTTCTAATCTAAATAACTTTTACCAGTCAGGGATTATATTACTACTAGCAATGTTGCCTAGAATGAGACTCACATTCCACTTTAATAAGTTTCCATGAGAACAGAACTTTATTTATTTATTTATTTTTAATCTTTTTAAATATATTTGATTGTTACAGGGTCTCATTATGTAGCTTGGACTCATAGTGATCCTCCTATTTTCAGCCTCCCCAGTGCTGGGATTATAGTTTTATGCCACTATGCTCAGACTCTGTGGCCAGCTCAGCTCACTCTGGGGGCGGGACCAGCACAGCATGTGGTGCCGGGATCAAACCTTGGTCCCTGTGCTTGCCTAAGCTTGTCTAAGCAGGCACTTTAGTCTGCTGAGGTATCTCACTAGCCCCCTAAAACAGAACTTTAAATTAACCAAACTTCAAGTTCTCATTCAGAATACAAGTTTTTTATATGTGACTGTTGTATGATGGTTTTGTGATAGATATTTCTTGTCCATATAACCTGTGACTAGAACCTCAAATACTATTTTATTCTTTGTTCCTATTCTTACAGGTAAAATTTGGAAACTATGCTTTCGTATGGGACGCAGCCGTGTTGGAGTATGTGGCGATCAACGACCCCGACTGCTCCTTTTACACGGTGGGGAACACAGTGGCTGACCGGGGCTACGGAATCGCCTTGCAGCATGGCAGCCCTTACCGAGACGTTTTCTCACAAAGGTAGGATTTGTGTGGGGGCCAAGAAAGGAAAGCAGAAAATTAGACCAAAAAAAAAAAAAAAAAAGAAAGAAAAAATCTACTTGACGACCTAATCTAGTCTACTTCTTTGTGAAGATAAAATATAAAGAAAAAGAAAAACAAAAGTAGCTATAAGCAGCAAGACTACTTCTTCAACCATATATTCAAGTATTACTTGTTTTTCATGTAGGAATAATATTGCTGTATATAATTTGCCTTATTTTCAAAAAATTATATGACAAACTGACTATATTATAAATTTTTCTTAAAACTTAATTAAGCAGTCTAGTCTCTGAGGTTTTAAGAACCTCATCATTAAGAAAAATAATCCATCTCTAAGAATGGTGAAACATAAAATCAACTTTAGGTCCAAGTTAAAATTCTAATATGCTACAGCACATAATGTCAGGGATATTTTTCACCTAGAATTTTTAAAGCAAAGGGGTAAAAATGTAAAGCCTCCCACTTCTATCAAAGCATATATGAGCCCTTGTCGTGCAAATAGGAGACCACTTATTAGGACATTATCACCTTCTCGAAGAAATTCTCTTTTGTAAGAAAATTGTTAAGAAAGGAGATTGTAAAATATATATTTGAGATTAATAATATATGTGAAAGACTGGCTGGAAAAGAATCCATAAGGATCACAGTGAATACATTCTAACTTCTACCAAACAAGCTTGGACTTCAGAGAAATTAACATCTTACAGGTAGAAGTGCCTTGTGGGGAACCCTGATAAAGTGCTTTGTTTTCAGTCAGTTACAGATAACGAATGCTAATGCTTCAAATTTCAAATTATTTGATTTGCGTTTCTTCAAATATTAAGAATCCAAAAGGCCAAGCTTTTCATATTATTAAAAAGAGATCTAAAACTTAGTAGTTCCCGATTTCTGACATAACTTATCCATTAGCTAAACATAAAAGCTTATCTACAAAACAGAAAAGCTAGACTAATTTTATAGTGTTTTAATGTGGTATTTTCCTGTGTAGCAAAACTTTCCAAAGTATCAGTCTCGAGCATGATTTCTCAGTCAGGAGCCACTAAGGTGACAGCGACGTGGCTGAGCTCAGCTTGGGATCAGACCCGGATCTGCAGAGAGCAGCCTTTGTCCCATGGCTGGACACTCTAGTCCAGGCGGGGTCAGGCTGTCTTCAAAGCCAAGAGCAGCTGGGAAAGAGGCTGGCAGAACCGCGCAGTGCCTGCTGCGCTCTGCTGCGGCCCTCGTCCCGCCATCCACGACCACTTCCTGCAGTGTCTCCAAACCAAGCCCCAGGTCAACAGGCTGGATACAGCTGCTCCACCCCACTGAAGAGGGAGCAGTATTTATGAACAATAAAACAAACCCAGTCAAACCTTTTGGTTCTAAATGTGAGACAAACTCAAAATACGCATAAACCCAAAGCAAGAAAGGTATAAATGATTAATCAACCAAAACACATTTATTGATGAGCAGACTAAGGGGAACAAACTGGAAAATCAATTATGTAACAGGAAAACTGCCAGCAAGGCAATTACAGTAGAGTTAGAGATAACAAAACCCATTCACAGGCATGCACAAGCTCCGAGTTCATCAACAACACAAAACAAAAAGAAAATGAACCTATTCATATGAAATAATAAATAATACAGATATTTCTGCAAATGCATATTGATACTCACATTTATCTATCTATATAATACCAGTATTACCTATTTATATTGCCTTACAGTGTACAGCTGAGCTATCGAAAGAGTTGGACAGCATGCAGAACAGGGTGGGGCAAAGGAAGCATGAATAAAAGCTTTCCAGAGAAAGGAGCCTTAAACTTGACCTAAAAGGACCAGGAGAGACTTTCCTGAGGGCAGAGGCACAGGACCTCCCTAATTTGGACAAAAAAGTAGAAAAGCCCAACAGGTGCAAGGGGAGGCAGCTTCCATGGGGAAAGACCAGCAGCAAAGATGCAAGAATCCTTAACAGCTCCCAGGTGGTTGAGAAAGGATTATTGTTACTCGTTATGGTTAACTGTGTTTTTCGCCTCTAAAAATCTTTGTTTTCAGACCTGATTTCTGAGTGTCTTGTACAAAAAAAAAAAAAATACATGATAGTACTATTTCATGAATAACACCAAATGTTCCCTTTTTATAATCCTGTGATACTTAATCCACCACAGCTTGATTCTGAAGGACTATACTCCACTGAACTGCTGAAAAGTAATATTGCGCTGTGAATAATAGTTTCCCTTTGTTTGATAGGCATTATGATGTTGACAGTTTCAAGGGCCCCTTTCTGTGGTGTTCCTTAATAATGACACCCTGCATCCTGGTCCCTGGACATCTGGAGGAAAGGACAGCCAAGAGAGAGGCATGACCTGGCACCCTCAGTGGGCCGGGCTCTCTTTCTACACTTGTGCTCCAAATCTCTGCCTTGATTCAGAAAATATTAACTTCTATTCTTTATGCTGAGACATTAGGAAACAGAAATCTTTGCTTGTTTATCAACTAATTCTAAAGCATATAAAGATAATCATATTTAACCATTGTTATACACTTTAGAAATTATGTTATCCGGATAAATGTATCAGTCGATCTTCAGCCACTGATTAAACTTGACCACTGATTTCTACTGTGATGATTTTCAGTGAAAATGACAAAGTTCTGGGGTGTTTTTTGAAGTTAATATTACTTCTTTTTAGGTGACTTTATGCTTATCTCAAAGTAATAACATGTAATAAACATATCAACAATAATACATAGTGAGACAGTAGCTATGTTTCACTATCTGCTCTTTGCCAGGTATTTGCAAACTTATTGGTACTCAATAAGCAGAAAGCATGTCACACATGTAGTTATTGCACACTTATACGCTAGCTCACACACGTCATGCGTGTGAGCACCTGCATGTGGGCAAGCACCAAGTTCAGCTGAGAAGGCATGAGCTGTAGGGACGCACTCGCTAGTGCAAGTGTGAGTGGACATTCACGAAAGGACTGTGTGTGTGTGTGTGTGTGTGTGTGTGTGGCCGGCTCAGCTCACCTGGGGGATGGGGCTGGCACAGCATGTGGTGCCTGGAATCCAACCATGGTGCTGGGCACTTGCCTAAGCTTGCATAAGCAGACTGCTGAGCTCTCTCTCGGGCCCCAAAAGGACTTTTAAGAATTGCAGAATTGCAAAGTACTACTATATGTGAATACATATTGGCTACCAGAGTTTTGTTTCCTCGAGAGGAATAAGAAGAAGAAACTGGGTAGAGAGATGGGACCAACAAGAGATCAGAGGACGAGTGCGCGTGACCTCAGCACCTGGAAGGGAGAGGTGGGCAGACTGGAGAGGCCAGGAGCACCCGGCCCTCCTGCACTTCCCAGCGGGGCTGCTCCTTAGCACGCGGCAGCTCTGGCTTCTCTTTAGGTGAAAGCTGACTGAAAGCGATTTCTAGAAAAGCGCAGATTATTTTTTAAATCATACGAATTTGTTAGAAGATATTGACTTCAAAGAGCCTTTCCATCTATAGTACACATTTTTATTCTGTCATGACTCGTATCACATCCCCATATCCCCAGCCATATCATTTGATTTTATTCTTTAATTTTTAATTTTTTAAATGTACATGTTCACAATACACAATGATCCCATTTATTGTGGAGAGTTTGTACAAGAGCATGACACATTTTAATTATTTTATTGTCTATCCCTCCCTGCTTTTTTCTATCCTTCATCCCCTCACCATTGGCAAAAGTTCTGTTTTTCCTCTCTTACTAGACATAAAATTATATATATATATATATATATATATATATCCTATGTGAATATTTCAAAAATATTTATCACTTGGACACAATATAATTTAAGATCAGCTTTATTAATCTTGAAAGACGGTAGCAAAAGATTTTTCTTTGGGGGGGAATTGAACTCAGGCCCTTGCGCTTGCCAGGAAAGCGCTTATTCTACTGAGCCATCTCCCCGACCCCCCCAGCAAAAGTTTTAAAGATTGTAAATCGTTACTCTTGAATGCATGCAACATTTGCACTACTGCTCCGGGCCAGCCAAGAGAGCGCAGCGCCACAGAGCTGTTTCAGAATTCTGTCCTTGGGCTAGCATCGCACAGCATTTGGAGAACTTTATTCATGGCATAAGAAAAAGATCCTTTTAAGAAGAAGCATCTTTATTCAACTTTCATGAAAAAAAGTACTAAGGTGCATGGAAGATAAATGACCAGCACAAGGGTACAGCAGCGTTCCAGCCTGCTAATGAGCCCATGACACTGGGCCCAGCTGCTTTGTGAGAAGTGAGTCCGATCAGCCACTTTCTTGAAAGACTTTTCCACTTCTAGATGCAGTTATTGTTTCATTTTTTTAAAAGTTATTTACAAAAAAGCATAGTTACTACAGTACTCTTTTAGGTGTAATTAAAGTCTGAGTTTTTATTAAAACTTTGCAATTTAAAACTACAAATATGTATAGAGGACATATACATACATGAAGGTCATACTTCAGAGGACTTCTGAGCCTCTTGGGATCAAAACACATTACTCTGTTGTAATTAGTTCACATTTTAAAATTCAAACACTCATTTTATTCACCAGACATAACCTTAAGACATGTTTTTATAGTTTTAAAAATCCTGCCAATTTTGAAAATGAAATTTTGATGTCATTGAAGGTTATCAAAGAATGTGTTACCTTTTGATAGACCCTTAAACTATTGTAAACATAGCAGAATCCCAGGGACAGCATGCAGGCTTGCATAGTAAATGCCATTACGGGAGGAAAGGGCCACAGCCTGCAAGACCTGAGGGAGGCAGTGTCATGCATTGAACTGCAACCCCTATCATTTTAAAAAGTGAACCAAGAAGGAAAGACAGATGACCTGTCCAGAATCCAACACTTATTAAAATCTGCTTGGACATCTGTATGCCAAGCTGCATGCCAACTCGCCTTCCCATATCCTGTGCTACCTTTTTAAAAATAAAATAGATTTATCTCTGAAATGTGCATTTTAGTTATATTGATATATTACATATGGGAGCAACAATATTAATTTTTAAATGTTCAACAGGATCAAAAACATAGCTGTTTAAAAGCTCACATTGCTTTGTAGACATAAGAGACAGCACAAAGATCACTAGAGCGTCATAACACATGTTATTCTCTGGCTAAAATGGTTACAATTCACTGAAGCTTATTAGTTGCCAGGTACTGTTATAAGGGCCTTCTCTGTGCTAAGTAGTCATCCCAAGGAACTTTTGAACCAAAGCTATTATTCAACTCATTTTGCAGATGAGCTACACAAGTCACAGGAAAGATGTGTACAGTTGTTTTCCAAGATTACAAAGGTATGAAGTGTCAGACCCAGGCCTTAAGCTCGCACAGCCAAACACAGTTGTGTCCTGGCTCATGTGGCGACAGTTCAGCCACAAGCGCCAAGCAGAGCTGGACAGCTGTGACTCTGCACATGAGCGTGCTGAGGCCTGCCACACTGAGGGAGCCGCCATTGCAAGAGGCACATCCAGGGGAAACCAAAGCGCTTTGCACCCGTGGACCTGAAGTAAACAATAAGCGCACTGAAAATTGTGAGCTGTGAGAGACCACTGAAGAGCTCTCCCCCATCTTACCATTTTCTGCTACAGGTAGCTAAGACTCTATTTACCCAAAAACTTTAATTCTTCCTTGATGGAAGAATTTTAAACATTATAACGTTTTAATCTGTAGAATATGTAAATGCCTCTTATTTCATAGTTACTTGAGCAGCTTAAAGAAAATAACATGATCAGTGGTCTAGCTGTCTACTTACATGTTGAATATTTACTAATATACAACAGACCCTATTATTTCTGGACATGACTTTATACAGCCCAGTTAATTATAATGGTGACACTTTCTCTCCTGCATCATGTCTGTCTTAGTGAACATATTTCTGTATTTTAGTATAAACTGCAAGAAAACAACACCTCAACGTGCTTACCCACCTTTTTCTTCTGATAATTCATTCTGTCACTATGAAGCTGTTCGTATTAGAATGTTAGTAGCCATTGAAAGTGACAGATGCCCCGTGTGTTTTTGTTTTATATGTTCCTGGCCTCAGAAAATATGCACAAAAGTCATGCCTCAGTGACATTATTACAACTTTCCCTAAGGAGAGGGCCTTGGATATTTGACAGGGAGCCACTAGCAAACTAAAAACTCTGACTTTTTGTTCTCTTTTCACTCTCAACCTTTCTCTAAAATGTTGGTTTTCTTAAGAACATTGTTGTTCTAATAATTTTTCTCCCTTTTGTGTTTCTTTTCCATGAATTAAGCAGTATCCCTCTATCTCTTTCTATAAAAGCCACTGTCTAAAACAAGTATCTTGTATTCTTTGAACTAAGTAATATGAGTTTTACTAGTGTGAATTGCTTCTCTCCTGCATTGTTCTAGCAACTTCAAAACACAGCCAAACAAAATTACTTCACAACAAGTATATTTTCCTTGACCTGGACTTGAATTCTTCATTAAGATTGTAAAAGAAAATGAAGACAGTATGCCCTGGATATCAGGCCAAGCTGTCTTAATTTAGGACAGAGAGAATCACTGAAAAAGTTAGAAAAGACTACCTTTAATCGGAAGTATATTTTTTAAAAAACTTAAGTCCTCATTGTTACATGAAAATATAAAAATTATAAATATTAATAGAGTGGCACATAATATTTTAATACACATATATACTGTACAATGTCTAAATCAGGTTAAGAGTAACTATCTCCTCAAACATTTACCATTTCTTTATGGGAAAACATTCAGACTTTCCTCTCCTACTGTAGAACAGAATACTGGAACTCCTTGGTCCCATCTACTTCTACTTAGTCCTCATTGGTCACCCTTCCCTATGCCCTGCCCTCCTTCTCTGCCAGCAGCTGGTAACCATAATGCACTCAAGTGCTATGAGCTTGATCTTATATCAAACAACACATATGGGTGAGACCTTGCAGAATATATTTTTCTATGTCTGGATTCTTGTTCTTCACAAAATGATCTCCAGTTTTATTCCCATTGTCACAAATGACAGGATTTCACTCTTCTTGTGGCTAAACAGTATCCCATTGTATTTAGGCTGCATTTTCTTTATCCGTTCACCATCTGATAGACACTGTGGTTGTTTCCATTTCTTGGCTGTAGTGAATAGCAATGCAATTAACATAGGAATGTAGATTGTTGTTTTAATTTGCATTACTCAGATAATTAGTAATGTTAAACACTTTTTAATATTCCTGTTGGCCATTTCTGTGTGTCTTGTTTTGATAAATATCTTTATAGGCTTATTGTCCATTTTAATTGGGTTGTTACTATTGCTGTTGTTATGTTTTCCTACTACGTTTTTGGCATTTTTTGCATGTTCTAGATATTTAAGCTTCATCAGACATATACTTTGAAAATATTTTTCCTGCTCTGTAAGTTATCTCTCCACCTGTGTATCTCCTTCCTTTGCTACATGCAAGCTTTTTGCTCTGATGTCCTGCCAGTTGTTTAACTTTCCTCATGCTTCTTGTGTTTTGGGAGTCTTGGCTAAGAAATCTAACCATTTCAGGGTCCTGAAGCATTTTGTTATGTTGTCATAATTTCATAGTTTTTGGTCTTTAAATTACATGATTTGATTTTTGTATCTAGTCAGAGATGGGGTCTTATTTCTTTCTTTTTTTTGCAAATGGATATTCTAGTGCTCCCTGCACCACATATTGAAAAGGTTATGTGTTCTCTAATACATAGTGGGGAAAAAAATCACATGGCTATGCATATATACATTTATGGTTAGCTCTCTATTCTAATTCATTGTATGCTTGTACTCCCCCGTGTGTGTGTGTGTGTGTGTGTGTGTGTGTGTGTGTCTCAATATGTGCTGGTGATTACTACAGATTTCCAATAGAAGAATGATTTTTTCAAATAATCTGCAGAGAAAGTACGAAATTAAATAAAAGAGAAATGGACAAATGGTGCCAGAAAAAAAGAAATTGACTAGGATAGATGATACTGCTAGAATACTATCTTGTATCTATATAAAGCCTCAAGAAGGCTAGAGATTTTATTTAGAGACATTTTTCCAAATACCAAGAATAAAGCCTACCACATACTAAATATTTGAAAAATTCTAGTTGGATGGATGAATAAATGGATGAATGACTGGCCTAGAACAAATAAAATGTCCAAATGCACGAAGGCCATGTAAGTGGAAGGAAATGGGAACATAGCTCACAGTGAATGTTGTTCACTCAGTAGACACAGAGACAATAGAAAAGAAAAGCAAAATTATTTTGAAATTCTTAGTCTTGTTGGCTGAGAGACAGGTGAATCATTGACAGAAAAGAAATGAAAGAGGAAACAGGTTTGAGATCTAGAGAGCTGATTCTGGTATGTTGCTGTTGAGTTGGGGTACTGCTATCCCCCTATAGAAGATTACAACAAAGAAATGATGATGTAGGGTTGGAACTGGAAAGCAGGCTGGAGAGCAATGGACTCAGACTTGAGCCAACTCCTCATCAAGATAGAGACTCCAGAGGGATGAAAGACGCAGAGATAAGGGGGAAATAGCATGGCACGAGCTTACTTTGTAATATCCCTCTTTTGCTTTCATCTCCTTCCACTCTGATTGCCTCCAGTCTAATCAGATCTCTAGCTCCTTGTGCCTCCTATCTTCTGAGAACGCGATCAACCCTTTCTCTGCATACCTCCATGTCATGCATTCTGTGGGTCCTCGCTCATGACCCACTGCCTTGGTTGCTTTCTCTTCCCTCAAACAAAACCCTCGACACCCACAACCCAAAGGAGGGGAGGTTTATTTTGGCTTATGGTTTTCAGAGGATCCAGGCCATAAGCAGCAGACCTTCAGGCAGGAAGGGAGTGAGGGAAGGCCCGGTGGTGGAAGCCTTCATGCATGTTGCTGGGAATCAGGGAGCGAAGTGGGGAGCTAGGGCAGGAACAATCCCTTCCAGGCACATGTTGTGAACAGCTTCTTCCCTCCACACGCCAACTTCCAAAGTGCTTCCAGCTCTGAACTCCTTGGTGGATTAATCCACTGGTGAGCATCACGTCTCCATGACCCAATTACCTACTGAGAGCTCCACCTCTGAGCATGTGAGGGTTTGGGGAAACATTCTAGATCTAAGCCACCGCACAGGCTTCAAGTAAGTTTTCCTTTGCAAATTCAATTCTAAGCAAATCTTCCCTTATATTCCCATGCTTTCCTTCCCTGTACCACCTTTCTCATAGTGAATCATGTCTTTTGTTCATACTTGACATTCCAAGTGTGTTCTAAATTCTTAAGCAAGGCATTAGAAAATATATAACTTCCTTTTCATCTTCCATAATAAATAGTAACATACTTAATAGACATCCAATAAATTTTTGTGTAGCAATGATTGAGGGGTGAAAAAAGATAATCTTATCCTAGCTGTGAATGCTATGGCAAGTCACTTACTAGAAATTTAAATTCATATTTATTCATTCAATCAGCAAACATTTATTGGACAAATATTTGATGCTTGATACTGTTTTACAAATCTGAAGATGAGATAATGAGCAAGATTAACAAGTTTATTGTTTCCCTATGATTTATACTTAAAAATCAGAAGAAACATAATAAATGAAAATGTAAATGACTGGCATCACTTTATATTGGAAATGTCTTATGAAGAAAATATAGGTGGGGCAGAGAATAAAGATAGACTGATGTGAGCTTGTGGAGGAAAGACTTCTTCAAGAGGTACTATTTGACTGTAATCCTGAAAATAACTTTTGAGGTAAGAGTGTTCAATGTCTAAAAACATGAATATAAAGCCTTGACTGGGAACAAGCTCAAGGTTTAAGGAATGACAAGGACTCTAGAGGGACTCACCAGCCATAAGCAGACACAGAGGCAAAGAGAAGAGAAAAAAAAGCCTGAGCTGGGCCCACATATGCTGCAGAACCCTGGAGACACAGAAAGAGCTCAGGATTTTTTTTTCTAATGACAGAGGCAAATCAGTAGAAATCTTTGAAGGAATCGAAGGAGGAATATTTAACACTCTGGCAATTATAGTAGGGAAATAAACATGGTAGGAAAAAGGCTGGGCACCAAAGGCAGCGAGAACAAATGCAGTGGCCCAGGAGACAGGGATGATGGCTGGGTCCCGAGAACCTCATAGAGGTGGTAAGAAGTGGTGGCTCCCTCGTCACATGGATAAGAAAATGTTGGGACTGGCAAGTGGTTTGGATGAATGAGGGCAAGACACGAATGAGGGTAATTTGATTGGATGTGCACACATGTGTGCACGTGGTGTGCATGGGTGTGTTTGAATGCATGTCTGTGTCCATTTTCTGAACAAGGCAGTAGTTTGTACAATTAACTAAATTGGTCAAGCATGCACCTGAAGTCAATTAAAGACCAGGGGGAGCAAAGACTTCCACCTTGGGTTTCATAAACTGGAAATGAATTTCATAAACTTTGTGAGGTGAAGGAATTTGGGCTTGATGACTTTTGAGATTACGTTAGCAACTGGGATGGAATGCTTAAATGATCTGAATTACACACTGAAGTGGATGAGAAGGAATGAAAAGCAGAAAAAGACAGGCAGATTGTATAGTCTCCAAATTTAAATAATGAGAATATCAAATTATTGAGTTATAGGCTTCCAAGTATAAGAAAGGAAAGTCTAGATCAAATTCTTCTAGCAAAATGATGCAAATACCCTGCTGTAGAATGGTTCCAAGTTTGGCCAGTTCGGTGTGCCAGTGACCATGGACCTGTCCACTTCCTGTGGCACACCATGACTGAGTGAAGCAAGAGGTTCCCAGGCCAGCCCACTTCATGCTAGAAAGACACTAACCATAGCAATGGAGACTTCACTGTCCTTGTGGGGAAGGAGACAATCAATTGCTCTCCTTGAGCATGAATACACTCTCCTCCTTCACATCTATCAGTTAGTGTAGGTTACATACCTTACCCCTGGACAGAGTGAGTCTTTACTGCAACACACTAGAGTAGAGGACCCTGGCCCCAGTGAGGTGGAAGAGGCAACTACAATGTCCCTACCACAAATCTGAAGAAAGACTTGATAAGTACTAGCAACTACCCGGAACAATAGAAAAAGAATCACGACCATAATAAAATAGCTATCACTCATTACACATCATATTCCAAGCACTCTTCTAAAGATTCTACATTGGCTGACACTCTGACCACATGACACCCTGCAGTAGGTGTTATTATTATCCCATTTTATAGTCAAGGAAACTGACAGGGTAACTGTTCAGTTGATGGTTAAGTTGCAGTTAATAATCAGCTGAGCTAGGATTTGAACCCAGAGAAATCTGACTCCTGAGGCCCCACTCTTAACAGTTTGCTCCAGTTAAGGGAGGAAGATGTAAAGTGGGATGATTTCATATACTACTAAATTAGGATACTGTGAATAGAAATACATGAAGGTGACAGGCTAGGAACGAAGAGCGTGCTACTGGTTTTGCACATCCTGAATCTGTGGTGGCATCAAAAAGCCTCAGGTAACAGGTGTGAGTATGTGATAGGAGGTGGATACATTGAAAAGAGGTACAGATTTGGGCGTTAGCAGTAGGAAGCGGCTAAAGAACGAGTCAAGGGAAAAATGATGTTGAGAAACCTAAGTTTTAAAGACTGATATTAGAGGGAAAGGGGGAGAGGCTCAAGAAAGTATGTGTCTGAGAAGGTAACCAGAAAGTGAACACAGACATTAAGACAGCTGGGGAACTCCAGGACCCAAAGCAGTCTCTACCCAGCAGCAGGGCTGGACAGCTGTTTTTACTCTGCTTCATGTGATCTATTTCTTTCCTGTATTGCTCATTCAAGGAATCTATCATTTTTCT
>NDGN011383753.1:371-14178 GCA_002564285.1 Tympanoctomys barrerae | reverse complement strand
GGGCCTGAGTTCAATCCCCGGTTCCGCAAAAAAATAAATAAATAAATAAATAAATAAATAAAAAATAAAGAGCTGTAGACATTTTTAAAAAGTATTTTATTTATTTATTTGGTATAGGGTCTCACTACAGAGCTCAGACTCATAGTGATCCTCCTATCTCACTCAGCCTCCCCAGTGCTAGGGTTATAGGCATGCACCACTATACCCAGTTTCAGTGGCCGGCACAGCCAAAGCCAGCACAGCATGTGGTAACAGGGATTGAACCCAGGTCCTTGTGCTTGTCAGGCAGGCACTTAGACCACCAAGCTATCTCCCCAGCCCTAGCTGCAGACATTTTAATACAAGTTTCTTTTCAGCTCTTCTCTTATCTGTATCAGGAGAAAGCATAGTCAGAGAATTGGCATTACAGGGGCATGCCTGCCTGAAAATATCTCCCCATTGAGCTAGATTTCCCTGAAAAGGAGCATTTCTAGCCAACTCTGCCCAAAAAATAGTACCCAGAGTGATGAGTATAGATCTGTGATGCCTATATATATACTGATTTCTTATCCTTAAATTGTTCCCTGGTGCTATGGCAAACAGGATCAGTGCTAATAGTCTAATGTAAAGGACCTGCTTTGAACACCCAGTTCCAGTGGGAATTGCTGAAGCCTCTTCCCAGTTAGATCAGCAGAGCCCACGATGCTTCTGCCACCAGACCAGTGCTCAGCCTAAGTCCATGAGCCCCCCCCATGCCTTTGTGCTGGTCAGTGACTGCTAAATTGTGGTGGTGACATGATCTCCTTGGAGACTCACAGCCTCCTTCCTGATGAGAAGCTCCCAGAGCATGAAGAACAGGCATATGGAAATTCCACTCTCATGCTTAAGATACAACACGCAAAAGGAATTTTTCATTTTGGCTTTTAAAAAAATGGAATCGCTCCAGCTTTTCCTTGCTGGTGTGCCTTTTGGAGTTACTGTCCGTTAAAGCAGCAGCCAAGGGATGGGGGTTGGCAGAGTTATAATGTAAGCAGTGTGGTGTTTGTGAGGGAGAGCTGTAGGAGAGGCGATGATGATTTTAGAAACACTATTCTGAGTGTTGAGTGAACAAAGAGTTATTACTGCAGGAAAAAGTTCCCCAAAACACATTGTTAATGTGCTCTCAGATTTGGGTCTGGAGAACCATACTGTGAATGGAGTGGAAGATAAGTAGAGAAGAAAATAGCAAATTAAGGGGACAAATAATCAGGCGGAAGGAAAAGGGGGAGGGTTGCCTGCTGGCATCAGCAAAGAGAACATATAACCAGTGTCTGATGCATTTCCTTAAGAATCAGTGTGTTTGCAAATTGCTCCATTGCATCTTAGCAGAAGCTAATCTGAGTAACGAAGAGCTGACTAGCGAACATAGTTGGATGAATTCCCTCAGTACTCCTGAAATATAACAGAGCAAGGAACAGTATAATGAAAAATAACAGAGAGAGTAGCTAGGGGCTTAACTTGTGATCAGTGTTCATTACAACAAATGACGCTTTCACTGCAGAGTTACCATAAAGATTATTGACTCTTACGTAATGTGGTTCCCATCTGAATAGATCTGAGAACAGCTTAGCCTGGGCATGGGGGAGCTGGGGTGTGCGTCAGGCTGAGCTGCACTCTACGCTCTTACTCATTTTTCCAGTTAGTCATGGAGAGCTGAAGTTCAGGACCATGGACAGAGCACAACTCAGCCCTTCTGGAAGGCTCTGTCTCTTCCATGACTACCAGGGCTGTGTGTTATAACTCAGTGACGACCAGGCTCAGAAAGTGACTAACCTGGTCAGTTAGTTTCATACCAAGGACTCTCCTTACATTCTCTGCCATTTGCTGTTTTCCTCAAGCATACATAATAAACCATTTTTGTAAAAATTATCTCTTTGTAAAGAACTACTTTGCGTAAAACTTTGAGCAGGCAGCCATAAGGCATTTTGCAGTTCTGTGGCTTCACCCAAGTGTGGAATGGACAGCCTTGGTTCTGAGCGCAGTATGCAGTGGCTGCGGTTATTGAGCACCTGTTTGGTAATCACTAAGCACTCTGTTATTTCTTCCTTACAGGCACCCTAGGAAATGTATACTGTTACTATCAGTCCTGTTTTACACATGAGAAAGAACTCTCAGACAGGCTAGGTAATGTGTCCAAGATTACCCAGCTGCCAAGAATTGCACATGTTTCAGAATAATTTCTAATAGTTCGCCTTGTGTTGATTTGCACATAGGAACTAAGCTTACAGGAAGAGTCCTGTTCATTCCCTCACACACTCATTCTCCCTCTCCCTGAGTACACTAGATTCTAAGTCTGTCATTGGTTCCAGAACATGGTTTGTTGATCTTTAAGTCACTACTGCCTTTCCCTTGCATCCACGGTGTCATCGTGCCTGGCCAAGGGGGCACTTCCCAGCTACCCTGTCCCTCTGGCATCCCCACCTCACACTTCTACTTCTACCTCACTTTCGTCATCTGCATTTAGAATGTTCTAACACCTTCCAGGGGTGTTTTGTGGGTGAGATTCTTCGACAGAACACTAGAGATTCTTGGATGCAAAGGGCTGTTGTGACAAGTATAAGCTCTTTCCTCCCACCTACAACCACAGTTTTGCCTACTGGGGGCAACTGACACAACGTGCTTCTGCCCAAAATGTCATACTCTCCTGGAGTCCCCCAGGGCCCCACACAGCCTCCTTGTTAGTGCCTAGAATCCCTTCAGAAATCTTATAAAGCAACAAATCTAATCTATATTATCTTTCTATTTAACCTTTTTGTACTTGCAGACCCAGAGTTTCTCTAAGAATCTTAAAATTCTGATTTTAAAAAATGAAAAGTTGCATGTAATGGCACATGCCATTAATTCCTGCAGTTTGGGAGGCTGATGCGGGAAGATCAGGTTGGGTAAATTTGAGCCCAACCTGGGCCACTCAGAGACATAGCAGGACTCTGTCCCAAATTTTTTTAGAAAACTAATTTTTCCATAAGACTCAAAATATAATAATGAAAAGGAAAGTTGAATACAAAGATGCATTTACTGTTGAACTGCCACAGATATCTTGTCTGATGCTCCCATGATACCTTTCTGTACACCAGACAACACCTTTCTGTACACCAACACATCTCATACCCACCAGAAGCTGGGTTCTTCTCCTTTGTTTCTCTGACCAGTATTTGAAAGGGATACCAAGTGGAGGAACAGCACAAGTTGATTTTATCTGCCCTGTCTCAGAGATGGTATTCGCCCTCAAAAAGAGCACTGCTTACAGAATTTGGCTTTGCCTGGGAAACAGAAAAAGGTACCAGGTGCCAATCACTGCTTTTTAATCCAGGGCAAGTCATGTGTGTTCAGCACCATATGAATACTAGACAGCTGGGAGTTTTCTGGTTTTGATTCCCTAGCCTGTTGTGGGTGCTTTGTTTTTAACTTTACTCCATATGTAAAATGTGATGCACCTTACCAGAAATCCTTTGATGGTGAAGGGAAGCAGAAACAACTGTGCCCCATCCTAACCAGAGCGGAGGAGGAACCTTAGAGATGTGAGCCCTGTGAGGTTTCATTTATCATAACTCGGTGCAGGGCTAAATCAGCACATGTGATAGCAGAGCTCTGCGGGTCTCAGAGTTAGAGTGTGTATGTTCCCCTCAGATGCCCAACTCAGATCCACCAAAGCCTGCACCCCCAGTGCTTCTGCAGCGCATGCTGGGTGCAGTTCCGTGGAGCTCCCCATTGTGGTGTGGTGTCTGCCCCAGAGTGACAAGGTGTGTGACATCATCACACTTGCGTGATAGTTTCTGCCTCCTTGTATATCAGAGACTTCCTTTTCTCTTTGAAGAAACACAGAGCATCCAGTCAATGGCTGACTTCCAGAACCTTCTGCGTCCCAGTATTCTTGGCCCTGGACTCTGATACCGATAGCCTTATGCTTCTGTTTGACAAGATATCTGGTCTTCTCTCACCTCAGCTGTGTGTCAAGTCACTGGAAAGGAAGGACACTCATGAGCAGAGTCTGTGCCACCAGTCACAAAGAGACATAGTAATGATGGTATTAGTAATAGTAAGATTCTTTTGTCATTTGTCCTTACCTTAAAAGCCTAAGAAAGAGAGGAAGGAAAGGCTTCTTTTTGGTATTAATATTCCTGCTTGTGTCACAGCTGATCTGTCAGTGTAGTATCATTTACATCCCCAGCCATCAGACAGATGTGGACCCTCACAGTTTCCTTTGTGGGCACAGCTTAAGGCCTAGATTAGGTCACATAGAGAAAGTGCTGTGGAAGCGTCCTGTGTGAACCTGAGTGTATGGCGAGTGCTACGTGAGTTGCTTGTGCGAAGGCATCCTCAGTGATGTCCAAGGTCAGAGCCTCTGCTGAGCTGCTCACCAAGGGACCTTGTATGGCTGTACATAAGAGTCTTCTGTGAGGAGAAAAGTTTGTTCTCATTTTTACTGTGTGTGGCAGAGCAAGGGGAAAATAAAATCACCACTTTTATAATTTTTGTCAAAGAGTTTTCTTTCATGAAGACTATCTTCAGCTCCTTCTTACTAACAGTGGTGTTATGGTTTGTGTGCAGTTGTTTCCCCAAAGCCTCATGCAGTCCTTGGGGTGAAGTTGTAGAGTTTGTGATTAATTCGTGATCCAAGGCTGAGACTATGGGTCTGAGTACTGCTTGGATTGTGGGTGTGAGTGCTGCGCCCACCCTGGGGCAGACAGCCTGAAGGCAGTGTAAGGAAAGAGAGGGGCTTGCCTCTGCCACTGCTGCTGCTGCCCCTCCCTTTTGCCTTTGCTCTTTGCTGTTTTCCACCACCATGAACTGCTGCTGCCCTCTGCCATGTAGCACTCTGCCTTGGAGCCAGCTGAGTATGGATTGAAACCTCCACTAACTGTGAGCTAAATAAACCCTTCTTTCCTTCATTTGGGTGTCAGGTATTTTGTCCCAGTAATGAGAGAAGAGTAACTGAGATAAATGGATAGGACTAAAAGCCCATTGTAACATGAAGGAATCCAGTGGAAGCCCCTGATCCCAGGACTGAAAGAATCTCCATAGAAGACAAAGGCCGGGTTTGCCCTATGTAGAGTGGTGGCCACTTTACCTCATATCTCTGTGCCCTTTAGCCTGGAAAACCCTGCCGTGCACTGAGGAAACTGAGTCAGAAAGTGATGCAGGGATGGGCATCGTTGCGCACATCTGTAATCCTAGTGCTCCAGAGGCTGAGGCAGGAAGGGTGACCATGTGTTCAAGGCCATCCTAAACTACATAGTGAGACCTTGTCTCAACCACTCAAGGAAAAGAAAAAGAATAAAAGCTGATGTAGGAACCAGGAATTTGTGACAGAAGATGACTTCCCCTAACCCTTTCCCCTGCCCTGCATGGTACATACTCAGTAAATGACTCATAGTAGACAGTGGGATTGGAATCAAAGACATCAAGAAATGCTGCTTAGCTGAGATTCTCATTAGGTTCATGTGTACTGGGTGACTGTTTTGTGCCAAGCGCTGGGTCTAGAAAAGCAAAAGTAATTTTCACATTGTGCTGCTACCAGAGTCACCAGTGATCCTTTGGGGGTCATGCACACAGTTGATGCCTTCGGTGCATCCTAGTAAATGCAAGCATACAAACTTTCATTCTGTCAGTCAATATCAGTGGCATGTTCATAGCATGCTGGAGACAGAAGGCACTGAAGAAGACAGACAAGATCCTAGTCTCTAGGAACTAATCTTCTGTTAGGAGAGGAAGGAAACAAAACAACCTAATAAACTTAAAAATTGTGACACAGAATAGCAAAAAGAGTAATATGGTCAGAGATGTGGACATGGAAGATTTTGTGGGAAAATTTACATTTGAAAATAGGTAGCACTCAGCATTCCCTTCAGTTATAGGGAACACAAAGCCTAAGAGACAGGTCATAATTTGGAGGTTCTAGAAAAACAATCCAGCCATACAACAGACTCCAAACATGTCATGATAGAAGAGCCCACACAGTGTCACTGGATTCAAGATCTCCATCTTTCAGGCCTTTATCTATGCTGATTTCTATCCTGGATAGATTCTTATCACACTTGGCCAAGATGAGAACTAGAACATCTCAGTTCCTATCATTCCTAATTAAAAGAGAAGGAAAGGACTTTCTCCGGCTTTTGGAGCTAAAGTCTCAAGTCCGTTGCTGTCTGGCTCACCTGGATGGTGTGCTTGTATGTGAACAGGTGCAATAGCCAGGGCAGGTGCACTCCAAAGGCTTGAAGCTGAACCATGAGCCCTGTGATACAAAGCTAGGGGTGGTAGCCTTCAACTCGAGTCCAAAGGCTACCTTCTTATCCACAGTGTTGGAGGTATTGGTATCTCCATTCCTCCTGCTGGAAAGAGGGGTTGGTGCCAGAGCCCATTTTAGGGAGCCCTTAAAAACTGCAGAGTGAGGAGTGGAGACCCACATCAGTAATGGAAGGGGATTTGGGATGGGGGCAGAGAGGCCAGTGGGAGGGGAAGAAAGGAAGGGAAGCTGGCCAGAGAATGGACTATGCAGTCAGTCTTGGGGCCACCATTGTAGGGCAGTAGTGCCACCCCTGTGACAATATCACCCTGACAGCACACGCACAGGAATCTAGCCTGCTGGCCCCCACCACCCTTTGTCACTGATTTTTCTGTCTGCACTGTCAGTAGCCTTAGGCTGGTTATAGCCATGCCTGCTTGCCTGGGAATTACGCAGTTTAGTCTTGGTAACATTTTGCGTTTCAGCTTTGACCCATTTGCTACTTACATGGTTTGGCACACAGAGGACAGTCTTAATTTCTTTTATATTCTCATTTTCAGGTGGTCCTCACTCTCTGCCCCCCGCCCTGACTGTAATGATCTCTTCAGCTAATTCTGTGTTGACACGATGTGAAACTTAAAGTGGGTTGTATGATATGGATAAGATATTATAATAATCTTTGAAGACACAGGGTAGCATCCAGCTATGCATGCTAAGAGATTAGAGAATTATTTTGTAACTTGACTTACTAGTTAGTAGATTTTCATAATAGTCAGTTTTAAGAATAGCTTTAAGAGGGTAAACTGCCCATAAATAAATAATCCCTTGCTTTTTCTTTCATATTTGCAAATAGGCTTGTGTATTTGTGTATGTATCACAAACATATAGATGTATACAACCAAGTGTGTCCTTTCAATCAGTACAAATGCCATTTTCTAAAATAATTCTTCCATAAAGAAATATTCATTCCAGCTTCACAGTCTACCAGGGAGGTAGCTTGAGAAACTTAGGGTGCCCTTGGACTTAGTTTCTTTTGCCTTTAAGTTGATTCTGGAAATTGCAACATTTAGCACTTTGCGGTTTAATTTAAAAGGATTACCTATTTTCTTAAATGCTTAAGCAGGGAAGCAAGTTGCAGTTATTGATTTTTCTCTGCATGCATTCTGTGCAAGCTGGATTTGCTCTTTCCCCAGGGAACATACCTCCTGAACTGCATGCCTGCTAGTGACAGCTTGGACCTCTGATACATAACCGAAGACCTTGCCTAATATCCTTGCAACTGCTCAGGGAATTTTTATTAAGTAAAAGCATCATTAGAGTTGACAGGATGATGAAGTTTAATGAGCATCTTTTGTGCATGATACTGTTGGCTGTGCTCTGCCGGAATTCTCATTTCTCCTCTTGTGGGGCAGCAAGCGAGTCTGGAGTGTGTAACATGTTTTTGGAACAGCCGTATATTTTATATTCTTATACAGCCTGATATAGTGCTCAGCCAGCTCCCCATTCCTTTTGGCTCTTTGTACAGATAGCACTTGCATGTGTCTGTTTACACTTTCTTTACGTACTGCACATTGAGAACAGAGAACGGTGAGGATTATGATAGAAAAGACCGTGATGGGCCTACGCCACTGCTAGTGAATGGCATGGAGCTGTCTCTTGGAGCTCTGGTTTAAAAAAAAATCATTGGCTTTTAAATTAATGGGGCTCCTCATAGGACCAGGATAACTAAATTTTTCTTCTTTAAGACTCAGCAATTCCTGTGCTAAGCTGTCATCAGCTCCTGGTTGCTGTTGGATAGGACAAAGATACTGCAAATACTTATTAATAATCTAAGCTTCACACTTTGTCCGCAGGTTTATTTGCAGGGATTTTAAATTTAGCATCCAACCATAAGTTACAGATGAAAAGCAGTATTATCTCTCTCTATTATTTCTGCTATTCATCTACTTAGATTTTAAAATTGGTTCTTTTCTTGGTCTGTAGAAGGACTTTCCATGGAAACTCCCGAAAACAACAGTAGGGAGGCATATGACATGAACAAATGACTTGAGAGCAGCATATTGTACCTCTCATACACCTGGCATCCTGAAACACAATATTTACATCACACACAATGTGTTCCTAACAGTGCCTCGAGTATATGGAACACAAAAGAAGTCAAGCCTACACTCTCCACTCTCAAGCAAAGGGTTTCTTATTAAGAAAGCAAAATGGAAGCATCAAAAGAAAGATGCCTGACAAGGCAACTCAGTCAAGTTTGAACTTGGAAGCAGTTGCCTGGATTTGACCCAGGACTGAAGCTGTAATGCACTACTTTCTTCATTTGAAAAAGAAAGATTTTAACAGGCCCTACCTCACTGGATGTCTGGGCAGTGAATACTTGTGTAGTCACAGTGTAGATGTTATGTTACCACTAAGGTAGGAGCCATGCATATAAGCCTCACTTTATGTATCAAGCACTTAGTAGGGAATACCTGACAAATCCCATGATCCTTAGTAAAAGCAGAATAGGGAAAGGGAATGGAAGAAACAATAAACATCTCAAGTCCTCAAAATATGAACGGAATCTGAGTTGCAGAAAGGACACAGCTGGGCATTCAAGCCAATAATAATGTAGATCAGCCAAACAAAAAAGCAAACACAAAAACAAAACAACGAAAAACAGATCTGAAGGAAGATTCACTGGCTGGAAATGTGAATCCCAGGCTTCTGATCAAGTCGGCCCTTTTTTATTTCTTTCAAGCCCCCTTAAGTGACTCATGCCAGGCTGATGGCCAGCAAGGTCAAGAGTGTGCTGATCTTTCCATTTCCAGCTGAGATACCAGAGTTCTTGGAAAGACAGAAAACTTGAAGTTATTCACCTTCTTGGTGGCAGAACTCACACTGGATTCTTCTTTCTTGTGCTCTGCGCTGCCTGCCTCAGAACCAGTTGTGTTTCACTAGTGCTGTTAGTGCACAGGGAAGATGAAGCCGGGGAAGCTGGCCCCAGGTCACATGTGGCACAGCTGCTGTGTGCAGGGTCCCGTCAACCTAGGGACTCTGGGTCCTGTTCCCTATGCACACACAGAGACTTTCCTAACAGTCAGGTACAGGAAGCATTGGACGAGACAAAGTACGTGTCAAGGAGACCGACCAGGGAACTATTGTCAGAAGTTAATGGCCACATGATAGAAGGTGGAAAAGAAGAATGTATACACTCCCACTGAGTTATGAATCTTCTGAAAAACTGATGAAAGCCACAGCTCTTTAGGCTGACATGTACACCTCAGCTCTGCCTGGAGTTTCAGATCAGTCCATGGTCCCCACCTAAGAATTGCTACCTCAGAGGGAACTGCTCTCAGATTTGACTGATGTGGATAGCAGAAAAAGAGGCAGAAGTCAAAGTGATGTCAACATTTGATCCAATGGTTTGTAGATGTGGAGGAAGCCAGCAGAGGGGGGTTCCACCCGCTTTGCTGATTTTTGTGCCTGAGTCTCCAGTGAACTGAAGGGGATGGTAACTTGGGGAGCTGCTGCTCAGAAGTAATCACTGGCACTGTAAAATTAGACAGTCTTTCTGGGGAAGAGGATACAGAGATAAAAGCAGGGACACACAGCCAGAAGAGGTCTCCAAAGAGATAGGAAGAGCAAGGACGGTGCCCTGTGTCCAGAAGAGGAAATTATCAAGGAGGAGGGTGGCCCTTCATGGTGTTTATTGCTACAGCAGAAAGAGGAGGTGATAGTGCCTCAGCCTGCATCCAGCGGAAACAAGAAAACTCTTGGAGTTCTCCAGAACAGAATGTGTCCGTGAGAAATAAAACTCACATATCAATAATTGAAAAACATGCACATCACAGTGCTTAATAAATATATCCGTTGCTAAATCAGCTCGGATTATGGTGGGCTGGGATTTTCTTCTGCTGTGCAATTTTTGATGTAACTGATGATGGTGGTCAGGTGCGTGGAGCTTCAAGTGGCCCCATCTGCAGTCTGCTTTTACACCACCTTCTAAAGTGGTCCACTGCTGACCGAGCAATTCCAAATCATTTCATAATGTTTCCTCCAGTGATGGTCTTCCCCAGGGGTTCTTCAGTCAGTAGCTTAGGCAAGGCCCAGTGCCACATTTGCCCTTGGACATCACAGCTGGAACGAGAGCCCCTGTGAGCTTGAGCTAGGCTGGCTCCTCATCTCGCCTGGCCAACAGCATCTACCGGCACTTCGACTTTGAGATCATCTTTGGCAACACAAACCTCTTCATTAGACTCCTGGGAGCAATGCATCCTTTCCTGTCACTTTAAAGCACTCTTTGTTGGTTTTTCCTACTCTTTAATCATCTCCCAATTATCCTCTAGAAACCTCAGATTTCAAGGGGGAAAAGATTGTCTCGGGCTCTGTGCAAAAGTCCCCATTACTTTTTGGGCTCAGCACTTCACCCACTGGTGGCTGCAGCTTTACAGATGCCCTTGAACCAAGGTCCCCCAGTCAACTCTCAAGCTGACATCACCAGGTGGCAGTGCTTGTGGGTTCCAGGCAATAGCACATATGAAGTGAAAGAACCTGGCCAGGTAAGTTGAGTCACAGAGGCTCCTGAGAGGTCAGATGTAGTCCCTGCTATCCTGTAACATCCAGTGTGTGTCACATGGACACAAGCATCTCCAATTTAATCTATCCTCATGCACTCCAAAGTAGCTGGCAGTGTTCACCTTCATTTAGCAGATGAGGACATCAAACTGCAAAAATGGGTGGCATTCCCAGCACATGTGGCATCAGGACTGAACGGAGCACAGAATGAAGAAATGAGACCAAGGCTGGACTGTTCTCCAGGAAGCCCCAGGAACAGGGTGTCATGAGCTCCTGTCAGATGAGACAGCAGCCCCAGAGGGTAGAGAGCACAGAGGGGACAGCTGGCAGGGAGGAGACGGGGCAGCAGGGCTGAGGGCCCTTGAGGTTTGCCCAGTGCAGGGATGGGAAGAACAGGCCAAGCAAGAGAAGCTGGATTCACCAGAGCCCTCAGGGGAAAAGCGCACCCAGGAGAGACAGTTGGATGGTCAGGAAGACGAGCTGTACTGAGCATGCTATTTCCTGTGTTCCTGGAAGCTTTAACAACTCAGAAGCCTTGCTGGCCAGGTGGGGCCACCCACCCAGGGTAGCTTACTCCCTCTCCATGTTGTCACTCAGTCACCTCCATAAAAATAAATCCAGATACAGTCAAAACATGGGTCACCAGCCCTTACTTTGACAAGGACTGTTCTGTCAGAGAGAAGTCCGTTTTTCTTGCCAGGTGGGAAGAGTACACAGCTCTGTCTTTAGAGAATACCTTGTAGTTCCACAAACTTGGTTTTCTAACTTGTCCTCAGTGATGTGTTACCCTAGGAGCCAACTTTTACTCCTGATGAAAGGAAGCAGAGTCCTCAGCAAGAGTGGCCCCGCCAGGCCCTCTTGCTGCTCTGCACCCAGCCGGCAGTTCCCTCTCTCTGCTCCAGCTAATCGTCATCCTTAGCAACTGTAAACAAAGAATGTGCTGCTTATGGTTCTACACAGTAGAGGTCTAAAATCAGGGTCAGTGTAGCATTGCGTCTGTCCAGAGACTGGAGGCAAGAATGTGCGCGTCTGTCCTTCCCTGCCTGGCTTTGGTGTTGGCCTCACCACTGGGCCCTTCCTCCATCGACCAGCCACCAGCCTTCCTCTTTCTTCAAGAGCCTTTTATTTATTTATCTTTTCAGTTGCTGGGGATTGAAAGCAGGACCTTCCCTCTAAGCTGCATTCCCAGCCGTGTGTGTGTGTGTGTGTGTGTGTGTGTGTGTGTGTGTGTGTGTGTTTATGGTTTGTGTCTAGTTGTCCTCCCAAAGCCTCATGCAGTCACGGGGCAGCTTCTGGAGTTTGTGATTGATTCTAGATCCAGTGCTGGGTTTATGGGTGTGAGAGCCCTGGGGCAGGTACTCTGCATTACAGTGTGAGGAGGGGAGAGAGGCCAGCTAGCTGCTGGAGCTGCTGCTGCTCACTTGCTGTCTTGCTCTTTGCGGCTGCCATTAATGGCTGCACTGGTGCCTTGTGCCACTGTGCCTTGGAGCCAGCAGAGTACATTCTGAAACTTCCACACACTGTGAGCCAAATAAACCTTTCCTTCCTTCATTTTGGATATTGGGTATTTTGTCCCAGCAACAAGAGAAGGGTAACCGAGACAATGTTTTATTTATTTTTTAACTTTATTTTAAGGGAAGGCATAAGTTGCCCAGGGTGAACCTGAACTTTCAGTCCTCCCTCAGTGTCCCAGAGTGCTGGGTAAAAGTGTTTTCTGATAAAATTTGGTTCACCCTAAGACCCAGGATTATCTTCCTAGCTCATGGTCCTTAATTTAGTGCCCCCCAGCAGGGTCACCTGGTCCATGTAAAATGCTAAGTCCACGGGTCCTAGGAGTTAGGATATTGGCCCCCTCGGGAAGCTGCTTATCTGCCTGCCACACTCACCACATTGAGACCTGTGGCTGACTACTGGTGGAGCCTAGAATGGAACTCAAGGCTTGGGACCCTGAGCCACATCTGGGTGCTGACTGTGCTAGCCCTGTCCCCACATGGGAGTGGCTGTCCAGGATAAGGCCACCTCTCATCTGCCAACACAGCTGGAGGAGTTAAAGGATGTCACAGTGGACCCTGTGTCCTCCAGCCCTGCTGATGACTCACCAAAGAAGTGGGGCGATGCATTTAGCTCAGTTGGCCTTAGTTGCTGTCTTCAAAGAGGATTAAAACCTTTCTTCCCAAGTTGCATGGGGATTTAACATTGATAGAAAATACCATGTTCTATTCAGAGGGAAAAGTCCTAAAGAAATAAGGTAATCACATAATTGCCTTTATTTAATCACTCTTGAGTGATCAGCCGTTCTTTTCAAAAGCTTGTGGAGGCTGTTTCTAATGGACTTGCCATGGTGCCAGGCTTACTGGACCACCTTGCTAGGAAAAAGACATCCTCACCAGAGCCAGCAACTACAAGTGTCAACATTTTGATTTCAATATCCACAATTGCAGTCTCAGGCCTGGCCCTTCGTGTGACTAGCTGGGTGGCCCAAGGAAATCCAGACACACATGGTGCAGTCTGAGTATAAAGGACAGGAAGTGATGCAGTAGAACATCCCGATCCCTCCTAGGTGGGAGCAGACCCTGCCCAGGGCCACATAGCTTCTGCACCCGCTTCCACAGTGACTGGATCCCCCACCAAGGCTAGCCATGCATCCTGCCAAGCTTGACTCCTCGCTCCTCCAGGAAGTAACACAGATCAGGCCTTAGCAGCCACAGCTTCTGCCTCCCCCAGCCTTGCACCCCCTTTCCTAGCACCCAGATGTCCAGGTGTGTGGACTGTGGAGTCATCTGTGAAGGATTTTACAGTCCTTGAAGTTTGATATCTATTTCTTTTTGTTTCCTGGAATAAGAGGTGGGAAAAGAGAGGAAAGATATGACGCTATTAAGTGGGCTGTGACTGGAGCTCCTGAGATCATAGGTATCCGGTGAAATCACAGATGGAATCAGACCTTCACTCTGTGCCAGGTGACCTGGGCATAGGCAGGTCCAGGGAATGCCACACTGTAGCATGAAG
>NDGN011383736.1:0-10844 GCA_002564285.1 Tympanoctomys barrerae | reverse complement strand
AAAGAAAGAAAGAAAGAAAGAAAGAAAGAAAGAAAGAAAGAAAGAAAGAAAGGAAAAAGAAAACCCAAGCAACCATATGGAGAATGTTAACCTTCCACAGTAGAGCACCAAATGGGAACCGGTGTCCTGAGATAGGATTTCAGAGATGAGAATTGAGAAAGATAAGATAGAGGTTAACCTGAGTTTGAACTTAGGCAGTTGAGCTCTTGGGTCTGTCTGCCTGTGTACCTCTCTGTTTCTGTCTCTATATCTATCTGTCTGTGCATCTATCTATGGATCTCTGTGCTGTCTGTCTATCATCTACCTTTTATCTGCCTATCACCTATCGAATCTATCATCTGCCATGTATATATTTATGTATCCATATCTATTTCACCACTTGGGATTGAACCATGTCTTTTAAAGATGAATTGCTCCCCAGGCCTTTTTTACTTTTATTTTCATTTTTATTTTCCAGAGATGGTGTAAAAAACCCGAAGCTGCCTAGACTGGGCTGGAACTTTTCTCCCTCCTTCCTTGGCCTCCCAGAACACTGGCACTAAGGTTAAGTACCACTGTACCTTGCTAGCCTCCATATTTAATTCCTATCTGGCTCCACTCCTTAAATTAAGAAGGGTATTTTTGGTTAAGGCAAGCATGTACAGAGGGCATTGTCCTGCACACCCATATGTAGAGGTCCTCAGAGCTCCCTGAATGGCCCTGAGGGATGTGCCACTCCTTGTTAAATTGTGATTACAGGCTCTTTAGAGCCTTCAGCCTAATCATCCTTAGAAGCCAAGTAAGAATTTCTGAATCAACAAAATAGCACACATCTCAGATAAGATTATACAAATATATATTTACAAAAAGTAATAAAAAAGATAGCGTCTCATTAACTTTCTATGAAAGAAATAACTATTGATTTCTCTGAACATTGCATTTATCCTTGCCAACTGCCCCACAAATTATGAGCTAATATTCCAGAAAACATGGTTTGATTGGTATTATAGATTGCTTAGGTTGAAGAATTGGGTCAAGTAGGGCTAGGCCTCCTCAACAACTGACCCACACAGGAGGTAATGATCCAATACTAGAGAAAAGCTAATGCCCCTCAAGGCTAAGAATAACCAAAAACATGAATTTAACAATTTAATCTAGTAGACTCCTACACACACACACACACACACACACACACACACACACGTTCTTACCCTTATAAAACAATTTGGGAAAGAATTTCAAGTTTTACCACCAGGAAAAACATTTTCCATCTGTATGGCCTCTGTTGTTTGTTGTCAGCTGTGCTCTTTACTAAGACTGACAGAAGACACCATGTGAAAGTGAGGAGCTCCAGGTATTAACATGAGCCTCATCTGTGAAAGCCTGCTCATGGCATTTCTCCCCTTCAGTGTTATTAGGATTTCTAATATTTGCTGAGTGCTGAATTTTTGTGTCTCCTCAGAATTCATGTGGTGAGAACTTCACAGGAGCCACAGGAGTTTATCTCTGTTCTTGGCTCTACATGGGAGGACAGGGAGAAGTCTACCACGTGCAACAGAAGCGGGCTTTTGCTAGAAGGAAGCCCTGCTGGCTGGCAGCCCAATCTTGCTTCCCAGGCTCCAGCACTATCAGAATCAAATATCTGTTGGTTTTTTTACTGAAAAGCTGTGCTAACTATACAGTACAGTCTTAATGAGCCACAACAGCAAGGACAAGGGCACATCAGGAGTGTTCACTTTTACTTACTGTGTACCTCTCTGTCACCAGTTTTCACTTTTCTTTCCTATCCTTCCTCTGCTCAGATTGTCAATTTTCAATTAAAAATTTATTATATATCAAAACTTACTGCCATTAATCACACTCGGAATACTCCCTCCTTCTTCCAACACACTTATTCCAATTGCTTGTTCCTGCCACTTTCTGAAGCAGTCCGGGAATTCCTTTCTCCTGAGTGTCTTTAGGAGGTAGGGTCATCAAAGCAAAAATACAGCTAACACTGCTGTTCAGTGCCACCCTGTGGAAAGGCAGACTTCAAAGAACATCACAGTGTATCCTCATCAACCTTATTCAATGCATCTGGTATCATGAGTCTTCTGGTTGTTCCCCAAACCAAAGTGACAATGAAAGAGAAATGCTGTAATCGTTTCAGGACACTGAGGCAGCCAAGACAGCCCAACTAAAAGCATTCATGAAAGAACTGATTCAAAAAGTAAGGAGAACAATGGGGTTAGTATGTTTGAAGAGAGGTAGAGTATTTTGGATAGATGGAGGGCAACATATTTTATACAACTTAGAATGTAAAAAAAAAAAATGTAAACACACATCACAGTTTTCAATTACAGAACCTGGAGGTAGGCAGTGCTGGCCCAGAGACTCAGGAATTTCTACCCTACTCCCAAGATTTGCTATAGAAGCATCAGCCCTCAAGGTACCTCAGTCAGAAGGTGGTCATGGGTGTCTAAGCTAGGTGCACTTATTTTATCAGAAAAGCATAGGTTTTACAGAGCTCCTCCAACTTGCTTCTCTTCTACTTTATTGGTATGAACTGGGTCGCATGATCATTCTACATGTCTATGAATCTGGAAAATTACAGCAGTGCACTGCTCTGAATAACCTGACCATAACATGTTCAGTGCCTTGGCGTAGGCACCTTGCTGCTTGACAGATATCATTGCTTAGCATGGGGAAGGAATGGACGTTAGGCAAGAGATACCAGTCATAAAACTCTGAGAGGCACTTATGTTTTCTTATTAAAAAATACTACCTCAGGGCTGAGAGTGAAGCTGCGTGGTAGGCCACATGCTTTGCATTCACCAGGCTCTGAGTTGGATCCCTGCTACTAAAATCCATATATATTTATACATGGAAATATATTCCGGTATGTGCATGATCAAAGAAATGATGGGTGACAAAATTTTAATGCCACTTTATTTTAAACATTGAACTCTTTTCAAAGAATTATGATGAATGTATTTTGCTGGCTGAGATATCATTAGATTTCATTTTTTAAATTTGTATTATTATTTATTATTATTCTGGTCTTTCCATGTGGTGTTTATTATTCACTGCATTTGTTACCATAATCTGACAGGAAGTTACAGGCTCATTTTGTCCCTTAGGGTCCCAGCTACAGAAAAGCCCTTTCCTCCACACGCAGACCTTAGTGTTACTTAGCTGGGGACAGGGGCCTCACACACTCTGCTCAGCAAACACATCCTTTCACTTGGGGAAGTCTGAACTGCCGGTAGAGACCTGACTTTTACCTTTTTTTCATGCCTTCCAGCAGCGTAAGAGCTGTTAATATGGTTCAGGGCATACAGTTTTGACACAAAAGCTTTCTCTTATCTAATTCTTTCTGGATTCAGATTTGGTGGCCTTTGGACAAAATAAAAGCTACAGCTGTTTGATTTAGCAACTGTATAAATTTTATCACAATTGATACAGAAAAAGAATGAATTTGCAGCATCTTATCTGTATATTGATATGAATTGCATGGCTCTGCTTTCTGTGCTTTCTGAGTAGCTGACTGGCTGATAACACCTTCGGGGGTAGTGCTTTTAAAATATTCTGGAACAAAGCAAGCATTTTTCTTGATTATTAGTGGTTTTTAAAATGTAAATATAAATATATACACATATAAATATAATAAAAACAAATAAATATGTTTGTGTATATATGCATATGTTAACCATAATGATGACTCAATTAAAATAAGTTATATGTTAAGTAAAAATATCTAGAAACTAAAGAGATAGCTTTCATGCATATGTGATGCTAAAACAAGGTCAAGAGTCAGGAGTCACAGCTAACTCTGGAGTCAGCAAGCATAAGAGACCGCTCCATCTGGCACAGTACTGTGAGTTCTTATTAATGCTTCTTGATATTCCTATTAACTTGTAAGGGCAGGGACCTCTCAGTCTTTTCTGAAATTTCAGACAGGTGTGAGGTCACATCCTGACAAATAGCTCTCTTGGCTGCTCCTGCTGAGATTTTATTTATTACCTACACAATGCTTGGGCATAGATGCGTGGGTGCAGGCGTGCAGAGTCACACAGGGAGAACAGACAGGCCTGGCTATCCCAAAGCTTCCAGTCTTTTAACACAGGCTGACTAGATGTCATAAATACATTTATGTAAATTAAAAAAAATTTTTTTAAATATCAGTTTTAGAAAATGCTTCACCCTTGTGCACACCTGTGTTCTCTCTGTCCTGCTTGTCTCTGGAGAACATCTGATCTTGGTAGAGATCATTCTATTAGCAAGTTGGTCACCACAGCAGCTAGCAGGAGCTGGCCAATGAATCAGTCATATCTGGGAGTTAAGCTTTTTTCACTGTAGAGCAACTGAAGTGGGCACAGGGATTTTCATTGAAGACCATCATAAAATACCTTCCAGTTGTCAAGCCAGATTGAGCAAAACTACAAATTATCTGAGCATCACTGAAGGAAGGGTGAAAAAAAAATGATCACCATGCAGCAGCAGCAGCAGCAGCAGCAGAAGCAGCAGCAGCAGCAGCAGTGGCAGAGATTTTTGACTTTCTAAACTTCATGGCTTGTCATGACAAAACTTGAACCATTTTACTTTTTAGAAGTTATCCCAAGAATGAGGCTACGATACATCTTTCTCCCTAGTCCTGATATTTAAGTGGTATTTGTGAGAAATAGAGGCTTCTGTTCATTATATAGAATAATCAACTTAGAACATTCACTCTGAATATGATCATGAAGTTATAAATTAAAGTTTTAATGACAGGAAAATGGAAAAACAAGATTCTCCACAGACAGTGCTGAGGCTTAGCTCAAGTAGCCTAGAACGTTGCATGTTCCAGGAGAGCCCACCATTCCCACATGTCTCTCCATGCCTTTGAAATCTTTCTCTTCTGAGTATGGCCTGTAGCTACCACTTTTTCATCAAAGTAATGAGCAAACATGATGTGATCTCACTGCTATCATTACCTTAGGAAATCCTCCAGTTGCTGTCTTTCTACCTCTCTCTCTCTCTACCTAGAACTCTTTCTTACCCATTTTCCCCCCATTTTTCTAAAGCCTGTTGAAGAAGTTCAACTGACAGAGTGGAGTGTGAGTCCACTGTGAGTAGATGGTCCAACAGCAAGCAAGGAAAGGCGCCCCATGACATACAAAGGACTGAATCCTCCAAGAGATAGCAAGTGGGCTTGAAGGTAAATTCCACCCTACTCAAGATGTCTGCAAAGCCCCCTAATCCCATGACCACCGTCTTATAAAAACTTGAAGCAAAGAACCCAGGTGAGTTTTGTGAATATCTGAGACATATAAATCATGAAGTTATAAATGTGTATTTTCAGTGAAGTTTCGGGGTGATTTCTTTTGCCACAGAACATTGCTAATTCAATCCCTAAACCCCATAGATTCTGGAGGTTTCCAAATCCTAAACAGATTCTGCCTCACAACTAAAAACTGCTAACACTAAGATGAGATGGGCTGGTGACCCAATAAACCTGTGGATAAAAGGTGGTTTTCACATTTGCTATGTTTGAGGTCAAGTTGTCCAAATGCAGTCTTGAAATGAGTTGCTAATTACTTACTGTCAGTGATAAGCTAAAGAACTCTTTCTGGAAAAATAGGGTAAGAGTGAGGAAAGGAGGTGAGGCAGAAGGATCCTGAGATGAGAAGGCTGCAGGCAGCATGGAGAAGGGGAGGTGCACCTAACCTCACAGAGAAACTCTTCTGTGTGTGATGCTTAAGACCTGGCTGTCACCGAGGTGAGAGGGGTGGCCATTTGTAAGGTCGCAGCAGTTATCAGTTGGCCCACAAAGATGAAGAGTGGGGTGGACTGTAACTGTCCAAGCTGGTTTTCTTCTCTTTGCTTCTGGAGAATCAACTAAAGCCCACCCAAAGGTTGTGGTGTAATGAGCTTCAGGAATGTTCTTTAGGAAGCCACACCACACTGAAGCTGGGGACATGAAGAGCAGAGCTGGAGAAAAGCACAGAAGGAGCTCTGAGCAGCTCACCCCTCAGTTTTCCCTGTTAGAGGGTGAGAATTGCACCAAAATGAGTTCACCTTGCTCTACCCTGGCTCATGGGCACCTTTGCACAGGATTTGGGGCGGTGGGGGACCCGAGGTCCACTGTTCTACTCATTTCCAGTTGGTGTAGGCATGACTGTGCATCCTCAGAATCATAAAACACGATAAAGACCTTATGTGATGCCTAGGATTGATAAAGAAGTTCTTTAACTTACAAATATACTGTGTAGCTTAAAAAGAAGAAAGACTGGGCCGTAGCACCACAGGTAGCACATCTTTCAAGTTCCAAATTTGAAGAAATTAGAACAATGCTTTGACACTAAATAGAACAAAATATCAACATTATGCAGTACTAAGCTGAGATGCAGGAGAACTCACAGCCGTGTGTGTGTGTGTGTGTGTGTGTGTGTGTGTGTGGTGGGGGGCTGTCCCTATAAGGTCAGAAGCAATCTGACCAGAGTACAGGTATGATGCCTGGTCCCTCTGCCTTATGCCTGCCTCTGCAGCTTGTAACAGTCCAGATTTCTTTGCCTAGAATTAGAGCCAGGAGATATTATTTCATCTACTCCTTAAAATTATTGTATTCATAAAAGTGAAAAAATACTTTTACCATTTCTAGCATGGTACATTTGTTAGTGAGTCCTAAGTTCGATTAAGTAACTTAGCGAAGTAAATTTCTTTTTCTCTGGTGTCCACAGGCAGCGAGAACAGTGCGCTACACATGTGTCTCCTGCCTGATTTGTGGCTTGCTTGTTCATAGTCTCACACAGTGCTTGGTGCTGTAAGATTCAGGGCCACTGCAGGTGAAGCTCCTACCTGCACTCATGATCAGTGGACGAAAGTTAGACTCCTTCAGAGCCAGAGAGATAAATGAAAGGCAATTAAACCTAGAGAGCAGGACAGTGTGATCACATGCTAGTGGGTGACTCATCCACTTGTTTGCCTTCCTCTGGTGCCCAGCTGACGGCTGCTGCTGGCACAGTGGGCTCACCAGGGGCTGACAAGCTCCCTCAGCCTCGGGCCATCCCTCTGGCAGATGAGGTCACCTCTGACTGAGAAGTCAGCTGGACCATCCCGACTGATAACTAGTGCTGCTCAGAGGCCCGTCAAAATATCCGATCAGTCAAATCTGACAAACATCCAACACTCAAGCTCAATGAAGAAAGAACACTGCATGTAATTTTACCTAATGAAAGGGATCTGGGGATTAATCCCAGGGAACAAAATTATCAGGCATTTTCTTATAAAAAAATATCAAGGAACTGATGGCTTGCTCCTTTGACTTTGGAAACTTATGGAACGGTCTGTTAGCTCACGTATACTCACTACTTTTCACTATTATGGCAAAGTTAAAGTAACAACTTCTTTTTTTCTCTGGTAGTGAATTTCACTATTTCATACATCTGAGAAGAAAAAAAAAAATACTTGAGAGTATCGTAATGAGCTCCATGCCCTGTGTGGAGGGTCAGTAGCCAGGAGGAGAAGTGAACAAGGAAGAGTGTTGGCACAATACTGAGAGGTGTGATTACACTCTCAGAGCACCAACATGGAAATTTCTGTGATCGCTGTAAGCAGGCTATAACCTCACACTTTTGCACCTATAGAACTTTCCTCTGTCTTTTTTTTTTTTTAAGGAATTTTCTCTTGCTTTTTGTTTTGCTTTCTTGTAATCTCAAATGGAGATGCCCTCAGGATTTTCTTTTCCTCTGAAGGGAGCTTTGTGGGCCAAAGGCCAATATATACTTATTCTTTTCTTTCTCATATTTTTTATTAATTTTATTAAGAAACAAATCACAATGAGACAGTTTCAAAACTGATTAAGAGGACAGTTTCAATAATTAATACATTGCATATTGTTGTCTTTGTAGTGGTTATCGTAGTACAAGATGCAGACATGATATCCTGTTCAAACACTGTTAGTACAATGAGAAGAAAGATTTGTACTAATAGTATATACTTATTCTTAGCAGAGCTTTTTCACAAGAATTTTTGTACTTGGATAATGAATCAGATAAGGTTTAGCTGTTTCACTTTCTCATTATCACTATTTCAGCCTTCACCTTGTTTTTCCTAGGCTTTCCAGAAAGTTTTGGTTCATTATTTTGAATCACCTGGCCAGTTCTTATCTTATTTCAATCATCCCCCTGTCATCAGATCAACTCAGAGTTTAGAATGCAAGACTGGTGTTTTGAGCATCAGTACTCCTGCAGTCAGCTGTCACTCACCTGCAGCCTTTGTATGAAATTTAAATTCCTGAGTGGGCACCAAGGTTGTGTTTGTGTTGCAGATATCACTTTATAATTATGTTCTTCAGAGTACCTACTGTTTTTGCATTAACATACAAGATTAAAAGACCAGCTTAGTAAATATAATGGAAAATGTTATTTTACTGTCATTGCAATGATAGACCATGGAGAAATGACTATTGATTTTACCAGAGAGATCAAGAAGGAATAAATATCCGAGCAGTTGTAAGCTGTTTCTGGAATTCATTTTTCTATGGGAAACTCAACGGCATCAGGATGATATTGCTTTTGCAAGGTGGTTCCCATCAATTAGAATACATGTTTAATTCCCATAGTTATTGTTTTCATTTTATTGCATAGAAATGGTTCCCAAATGAAATCCTCAAGCCAAATTCTATTAGACTTAAATAACTGGAAAGCTTTTATTCAAAAAATGTAAATTAGGCATTTGTTCTGAAATTGTATACTACATACAATAATTGTATACTGTATAATACTAGATAACTGCGTTAGTACTTTATATATAGAACAAGCTGAAGATTCATGCACAATACAAAATTTTCTAATACTTAATCATCTTTATTCTATTTCAAAATTTAAATTCTGTTTTGTAACCTAAAAGTATCTTTATAATGTTTTTTTCATTTAAAGAATTTGACTTTTATAGTAAAATTTTTAGTCTAATTTTCTTATGTATACAGACATAGACGATCCCATAGTATAAGTGAAAATAATGATATCTGTATTGGAATTATTAAAAGAGTCAAATGAAATGTCCCATTTCTATGTGTTCTGTGAGTACAACATAAGGTGCACCATGTTTGTTGATGGGGAGGTCAAGGTGCAGAGGGGTGAGGTCGTGTTCCACATATTAAGGGGTAAAGATTAGTAGTTCACTTCAGGGTTGTCAGACCCTAAACCTGTGTTTAGGGTCTACATTACTACAGCACCTCTGTTGTTCTGCTCACCAGCTTCTCCAATGATCTCTTCTAAACCCATCTTGAGTACTTGCTGTGGTCTAACAAAAAGTTGGGCACTGAGCAAAAACGAAAATGTAAGAGGCACACCGTGACGGGCTTCTAAAGCTCATTCTCTTCTTTAGTGTATCAACTTCCCTCCACTTCTTTTGAGCAGGCCAAATCATGCCCTATGATAATATTGACACTACATGACTGCATAGGCATCTATAAAATGTTAATGTAACAACTACAAGTAATCCAGATGCTTGCAGGAAATGATTAATTTTATGTAAAGCATGACTTGGCCTGTTGACACAATTATGAATCTCGCATGGGTGAACGTACGCTCCTCTGGGTCTTCACTTTGGTTAAATGGGTCACATTATTCCATTTTTACAGCCTTGTTCATAAGAATCTTGCCCCTCCAACCACCTGATCATGGACCACTCCAGAGGTAAGAAGTTGAGCTACTGTTTCTATTGCATCCAGAATCTACTCTGATGATCATAGACTTAGAATCTTATCTTGGGGTACCAAGATCTTTAGGAAGGAGGGACTCTAAATGTAGTTTGTGTGTATTTGCTTTTAAAATTAAACTTATATTTTAGGTATTATTTAGAGAGGAAATATTTCCAAGTGTTTATTTTATACCAAACAAAAATTTTATTAAAGTATAGATTACCAATTATTTAAAAATATATGGGAAATGGCAAATATACGAAGGCAACTTTGTATCATACAATTGATTGTAAGGTCCATACTCCTGAGATACAAAACAATGATCACTATTCCTGAATTTATTGACACAAATTGACTTTTAAGTTGATCTAAGTGTTTCTGCTCAATTTTCTAGTTTCAACTTGAGCATGTGATGTTTTTCAGAACTTAGAGTTAATATGTATAAATTACTCTTATGCTATTTGCATTCTCAATTTGAACACACTAATTTTTATTTTAACTATATCCTATTGTAAGCATGTTACTACACCAAAAGATAAAAGATTTTTCTGAAAATTTATGAGGTTAAAAGTGATAGCAGTCAAAAAGTAGAAACTATTTTATATATTCTACAGTTATTTACAAAAACATTTTGTAAGAAAGAAAAACATGTGCTGTATGATTTTTAAAGAACATATTAATTCAAAAAGAACATATTAATTTGATGCACCCAAATCAGTAACAAGTATCCATTAGTGTATTTTTATCTCTTTAACACATATTAATTGTATGTATTAATAGGGTAACCCTATCCTCACACACGCTATCCAATTCCTAGTAATCATTATTTTATATTCAAGCTGTTTCTTATTAGTTTCCATGTATGAGTTTGTTTTTGTGTGTCTAGCTTACTTCACTTAGCAGAGTGCCCACTACTTCCTTCCATTTTACTCAAGATGATAACATTTCATTTTTTTATATGACTAAATAATATTCCATTCGACATGCCCCATGTTTTCTTTATCCAGACATCTATGGATGGGTGTGGAGGCCAATTCCATATCTTAGTTACTGTGATCAATACTGCAGTACTGTCCAGTGGTCCATCATAGTAGTGGGTTATCCATAGGCCTGGCAGTGTCAGAAGATGTTGACCTAAGCCTTTTGCAGCTCAGCATATTAATATGGCTTTACTTTTTATACCTTGTTTTTATACTTT
>NDGN011383662.1:0-10770 GCA_002564285.1 Tympanoctomys barrerae | reverse complement strand
TGATCCTGGGATTGAACTCAGGCTCTTGCGCTTGCCAGGGTAGCGCTTATCCTACTGAGCCATCTCCCCAGCCCTGATCTTCAGAATTAGAATTGAATCAGGTTCAATTCTAATTTTTCTGTTCTAATCTAAAATTGACTAGAAAAAAAGTCACCTGGATACTTATAACTCTAAGAAATACTGGAAAATACATTCTGACTTTTTATTACTTGTTTTTGGATAGTCTATATTATGTGATACAGGAAGCTGAAGGAAATGGAGATGGGATAGTTATTTAGTGACCCAAGTTATAATGTCTATCAAAGTGTGCTAGAATTTCTCTAACAATTACGCACCCTTTCCAAATGGCATTCCATATGTTCCATTATACACTGATTTAGATAAACTAACTCCCATTTAAAAGAATGACTTTACCCAAGAAAAATTAATTCACCATTATTGGACTAAGTTTTTTAAATTACAAGGAGAAAAAAGCCTGCTTCAGGAAATTCCATAGGTAGCAACTAAGAAGAAGAGCTAATTTGGGATTCTAAAGTCTTTCAGAAGAATCTCAGAATAGAGGGCTACATTAGGCAGATGGTATGCCTGGATGTTATGCTCCCAAGTACATAGGGAATTTATAGCATTTCCATACACATTGCTTTCACCAAAACAGTATAATTTTAAGTAAACATTGAGTAATTTTGATTTCTGCTGGTGCATATGATCACACTAAAAATTCTTGGTAAATATTTATTTGTTTCTTCTCCTGGTCCTTTGTGAAAGACTGTTGCAATCTCTACTGGCCTGCATGGTGAAAAGCCATGGGCTTTGCTGATGGAGGATCTGGTGGCTCAAATCCCAGCTCTTCAACAAAGAAGTTAAATTACCTAGGACTATCTAATTTTTTCAAGCAAAAAATATTTAAAAGGATAATAATCCTTTGTATTATTACTATGAAACTTCAACAACAATGAAAGAAGTTAATATAGTTCATATTAGAGACTCAATAAATGGTACCTGTGATTGGAGTAGTGGTTGAGAGAGGATATAAAAATTACAAACTTTGAAACTAAATTTTTCCTGTTTAATTTCCCCTAATGAGTGTTTTCACCAGTCTAGAGCCAACTGCTTTGTCTGTACAGCACCCCCTTCCTAGGAAAAACATTCAGGGTTCACAGTATCCTTGGCATAACAGAGCGTAGCCTCAGTTCTCCTGACAAAAAGTCAATGAAGTAGGTAGGACCACTGCTCAAAACTTGAAGTATGTGCTCTACAGAAAATGTCAAACTCTATTTTCAAAAGCTTACCTGTCCTTGAATAAAAATACTTCATATATATTTTAAATGTTTTGTTCATCTTTTTATTAACAGTATTTTCCTGGTGTCCATAATAATATTTTATAAAAGGGATTATTAAAAGTCTTTGTGAATTTGCCTGGAGGCACATTCTTAATTCAAGAATAATTAAAGTGACAGTGTAAAAGCAAATTATGCAAGTCTGAGTTGTATATGGGCTTATTGTCACTCTCGTCTCTGAACTTTGCAAAAGAAAGAAGAAAGAAAGAAATGAATGATTCAACTCAAATTTTCATCAAGTAGTATCTCCCCAGGAGACATTATGGAAGAGTGGAGCACGAAGGTATATATCAGCTTTCTTGAAGTGAAGTCAGGCACAACATATGGTATTTGTATTCCTGTGTAAGTAAAAAAGAATGGACAGAGTTCATATTTACTGCTACTTCGACATAATTTGAAAGAAATCATACTGTTGGCAATCACTGAGGTACAAAGTGTTTGTTAAATTAACTAATTTCCCTTACCTTTTGAATAAGAACTTTTAAAAATTAATCACTTGAAGGTTACAAACTTGTAACTCTACAATTCAATGGCTAGACTGGTAAAGCTTTTAGAAAAGATTTTGCCTTATGTTCACACTCTTAGATACCTCGGCTCTTCTGAAATGCTATTTTATCTCAGTTATCAATCTGGGAAATGACATTTCTAAATTTCACCATTGAAATCTAGAAGATAAGACCATTGTTCTTTTCCTGTAGAAACTGTGAGACTATTTTAAGCAAAAAGCCATGCCCACATTTTATTGTTACTGTAAATATTCCCATATCACCACCTTCCTGATAATGATGATTCATTTTGATGGTGGGCAAAGCTGGTGTCCAATGAGCTTTTTTCATTCCATACTCTACATATACCCAGAGGCCACATTTTAATTGTATCATCACTCATAGCCATGATTCTCTTCAGGATCAGATGAGCTTTAACGTTGTGACGTTTTGCCTGTTGTCTTAAATCAGCTGGGTATGCTTGGCAGGGAAAATAAAAGCCTACATTTATGAAGACCCGCTCTGCACCAAGCCCTGTACTAATTGTTTTATTCATGATCATTCATAGAATTCCAACAGCCATATAAAGTTGATAAATTATTGTCTCAATTTTGTAGAGGGGGAAACTGAACCAGAAAGAGAAAAGATGTATTTCTCCCTGAATATACAAGTGGAAATTATAAAATTTAAAATCTCTTTTTGCTAACAGGAGATTATTAATAACTTAAAATGCATAGAGTCCAAATGTGTAATGTTTCTGGATAATTATTTTTTTAGCCTTTTCTGAAATAACAGGCCTTTAAAAACATTATCTGATAAGAAATTTGGGAGAAGCATTTTCCTTGTTAATGTTACCACTTTAGCCTTCCATTCTTTTGAAACTGTCTCTAAACACACTAACTTATTGTGCACTTTTAAATATCTTGGCCTATAAAACTTACAAGCACAAATGAATATAAAGGTAATGGGCATTGGAGACATAAATATATTATATTCTATATCCAGTTTCCTTATTGTCTGCATTATCAGTCATTGATTGCTAGGTGAATTCGTGTGGAGGGAAAGGACAGACCTACACAATTACTTAACACAAAAATTGCTATTAAAATAAGAACAAGCTAGAAGAATATGTGGAGGCTACGTATAGTCAGGCTTCATAGTAAAGTCAGCTGTATGTGCCTTAAACCTATAATTTTCTTGTCTCTAAATTATCTGCATGATTACTCTTTTTAGACAGCTCAAAGTGAAAAAAATAATAAAATGAAAAATGTAGACTTTTGTAGATTTTTTTGCAAATTGGAAAAGTGTGTTCTCAGTAATAGTGGTAGAAGTTTATCCTTTATTTCAAAATATAGTACAGTACCTATTTTCTAAATGTCATTGAAAGTGTGGTTAGATTAGGTTTGAGGAGCTTGTGCCACACACTGGATTGGGTATAAAAGTTATAACTTCAAAAAATTAAGATAGGATAAGGTATTTTCTTTTATATAAAATTTATGGGGGTGTAACGTACTGAGTTCAATCCCCAAAACAAAAAAAAATTTCTTAAAAAATTAATAAAATAAAATTAATGGGTGTGTTAGGGAGATAGCTTGGCACTCTAAAAATCAGCTGGCAAATGCAAGGGCCCAGGTTTGACCTTCAGTACTGCATGTCTTGACACCCTGGAATCCACCGTGCTGGCCACCGAAACTGGGTGTGGTAGTAATGCCTGTAATCCCAGCGCTGGGGAAGCTAAGGATTACTATGAGTTAGAGCTGTGTAGCAAGACCCTGTACCAAATAAATAAGTAAAGATTTGAAAAGATTAAAGATTTTTGGGAAAATACTCAATTCTAATTGACACTTTTCTCAGGAGAATCTGAGAATATTGTTTAATTTTATGGGATTTCCATGAGCAAGAAATATCACATTTTATGTATGTTTTTCAGTTAATAACTTGGGAACAGGTGAAGACTTGAGTGTTGGTGAATTTATTTTCCTCTATCAGATCAATGAAGGGGCATCCACATGATATACAGAAAATGAACGTTTTTTTCTTCCCTTGCAGCACACGGAGGTTTTTAAAATTTGTGATGGTGGAGTATAGTCTGGATCAAAACAAACAAACAAACAAAAAAGTGGGTTAATGTAGAGTCTGACCACATCAGAGTCTTTTTATTTTAGACTCACTCAAGTCATACATTTCTAGAAAATGTGCTAGTCCTTCTGTAATAAAAACAATTAAGCTCTTTGTGATAATTTTCAACATATTTTTGTCCTGTGTTTGAAATCCTGAATGGAAGGAGGAGGTCCCTCAAAGAGGAAATAGGGTAGATTGTGGGTTTGCTGGTTTCTGTCAATGATAAACAATTTTGAAGTCATAACAGAGGCATAAAGAGGTTTATTAAGGCAGAATTGTAAAGCATAGACTCAGAAGGAATAGCATGCAGGCCTTCAAGAGGGAGGCTTATTATGATAGGCTTAAGAATATGCTCAGGATGGGTGATTAAGGAAGTATACTTCAGCTGCTCCTCAGGTACCATCCAGCAGGCCTTCTTTGGATGTAAACCATCCATATGTGTTTGAAGTGGAAATATGCTAACCACTGATATGGCTGCTTCCTTGAGGGGGAATGGACACTTTTCAGGTGAAAAGCATGGGCCCAGGATGTAAAGGACAGGCTTATTGTTAAGATTCTTAGGGGAGAAATATTCTTTGATTGAGTTTCTTGGAAGGAAAAGAGACTAGAATAGCTTTGTGCACTGAAGAGACATTTTTTTCTTAAAAATGCAAGTTTAAAATGGGAAATAATCATGGATTCACATGGCTGTGCTAGACACTTACTCTCCCTTCCCTTCAGTTCAGTACCTGTTTTCTCCTTTCAAATATGCTATTGTACAAGCTCTTTCCACATGAAAGAACTCTCATTTAAATAAAAAGTAAAAAAATAAAATTATGATTTTCCTTGACTATTTTCTACCTATCTTAATTTTTTCTTTCATACTTCAAAACTATTATTTAGACATGTGAGAAGGACCAGAAAGATAAGCTGTGTGTGGGAGGGGCATCAATCTGTGTTTTGACTACTAGAACTTGACAACATTTCTGAGAGGGATCCAGTTTGGTGCTATCAAATGATCACAGGCAATCTTTGCAGCCTTTGCTTGCCAGGCTCTTTGATTCTCTTTATCTATGGATTAATGTGGTCTCTCTAAGATATCTCTTTCCCACTTTATAACTTAACATTAGTATGAATTTATATTCTCATATATATCAGACTTAAGTTGTGATATTTTGAAGACTCTAAATAGTCCTCTAAAATAAAGTAATTATATTATTCCTAAAGAATAAACTTTTAAATTTATTATTGTGAATATCAAGTCTAGATTTTTGGGCAAACTAAATTGTAAGAAAAAGAATATTAAAGATCACAAATATAAATCTCAATAGAAGAGTGCATAGAAGAGAATCTTCCACTTCATCAGCTTCATGAACAACTTATCTCTGCTTATGCAAAATGTTTATTTGGAATGTCCTAGGAGATGGTGAGAGTTATTGAGAAAGGAGCAGTTTGCTGATGCTTCCCCACTGCCCTTGCACCAAATTCTGCAACTGATACTCATTATTAGCACAGAAAAGAGAATGATAGCATGAAATCTGTGTGAAATAATGTGGGGAAGATACTGCACAGTCCTTTGTAGAAGCTCTGTGAAACCTTTTGTTATAAAGGTTTAACCGCAACACTGTGAAGTGTGTGGTTCCACTTCTCTTGTATCTTAAAAATAGTTGAAGGGGTCCTCAGCTTCAGTGAGAGAAAGCTCAGCAAAATGAAGAGACACTGGTTTAAGGTTATCTTTATTTAGGCAAAACGCTGGGAAAAAGTGTGTTTGCTGAAGGAAATGAAGCCAAGGTGACTGCAAATAAGCGCTGCATTCTTAAAACTTAGTTGACTTTGCAGTGTGTGTTCTCTTATGTATGCTAGTCTTGTTCTGCAAACATGAGTGAGCAAGTTGAACAGAGATCAGGAAGGCTGTCTGTCCCATAATAACACCTTTTCCAACAAAGTTCATTTCCTATGGATTTGTTTTTATAATTCTTTCTGTAACAATCATGTGTGGCCTTTGGACAGTCAACTAAAAAAGCCTTAAGTACCCTACCCAGGCTCTTGTACACACTTGTTTTATAAAGTTAGCAAAAGTTAATGCACAATTGTAATAATTTTACCTATTTAATAATAATAGATTAAAATCATAATGCTTAGCATCAGTCAGGGGGGTGAAAATTGCTGCTAACAGAGTGAAATTTGATCCAATTTGGGGAGAATTTGTTTGACGTTATATATTAAAATCTTCAGGTAGTTCATAGCCTTCAGCTTGGCAAAATTCTTCCAGAAATTTCTCCTAACCAAATAGACTTACTGCCATAAGTTATACTCAGAGATAATTCTTAAGCATTCTGTAATTATGACAACATTATAGATACTCCAAATCTTCAGTAATTTGGGATTAGTTAAATGAAATTTACTTATCTTTAGAAAAACTATAGAGAAATCCAAAAGGAAATATTAATAAGCCCTATCTCTTGATTGTAGAATTATATTTTTAACTATATTTCTTTGGGCCTTTCTATACTTTTAAATTTCTCTAAGATGAATATTTATTAACTCAATTAGAGAACAAATTACTTAAAAAATTACTTAACTGCCCCATGCCTTTCATGCTGGGGATCAAATTCAGAGGCTCAGGGATGCATATAAATTAGGAAAGCACTATACCACTGAGTTACACCTCCTGTCCCAAATTACTCTTGATTCTGTGTTTTGGAAATTGCTTTTGCAAGCTATCAATGTATTCATTAAATGGCATTCTCATATATTCTTACACACACACACACATACACACACACACACAAACCAAGTCATGCTATGTAACACATGTTATCTTTCTCAAGCACACATGGACACACAATTACACACAACTATATATACAGACACCATAGCTCCATCACTTATACCTGACTTCCAGAATAATTAGGCAACTGCTTTTTAAAGTCTTTGCATAAATTTATACTTCCTCCCACCAGAAGATTAACCAAGAATGTCTAATCTATCTTTATTAACCAAAAACTATGTTAATTGATAAAACTGGTAGCACTTTTGTTTCCAAAATTAAACTAATAAACTTAAGTAAACACCTCGGGGTGTTTTTTTGTGCATCGTTGTGTATGAATGGACAGCAGAAGTATTGTTGTTAGAGGTTAGGGGATGGGAAAGATGGATAATATAAAATGACATGGGTTTGAAGCAACTCAGAGTTGCTTTCATTGTACTGTTTTGTTTGTTTCTAACTAAAATAACTTCTTTGATTTGGAATACCTAAGCTTTTTTTATATCTCTTAGTAGGTTTTGCAAATTCACACACAAGTGTTACCTACAGTTCTATCAAATTTTATAATATTTCCATTATCCCAGAAAATTGTTCATTTTCTTCTTGGTTGGTTCTACAGAAAACCACCATTCTGATGTATATCTGTATGAATTTGTTTTCTCTAGTTTTGCATAAATGAGGACCAAGGGCGCCTGCCCCTTAGCTCAGTTCTTTAAGTGGCTGCTTCAACAAAGCAGTCAGCCTCAGGTTGCTGTGGTTTGATCCCCACAACTCAAGTCAGCCAAGCCTGCCCTGAAGGCATTCGGAGCAAAAAAAATATGAATAAATAAATAAATAATGATCAAATACTATCTAGTCTTTTGTATATGTGTGTGTAAATTTTTGAGATTTTTGTGTGTGTACTGCAGTACCATGAAATAAATTTAAAATTTATTTATCTACTCATAGTATGAGTATTGTTTCTAAATTGCTATTATGTCAAAGTAGTACAAATTTATTTGCACAGGCAATTTATAGGTATAAAGTTTTAGTTTTCTTAAGCAGATACTAAGGAATAGAATGGCAAAGCTATATGATAATTGAATTTTAACTGAAGAATTCCTCAGGGCCAGTGGTATAGCTCAGCAAACTAAGCACTTGCTTAAGGAAGCACAGGGGCCAGGGTTCCATCCCTGGCTCCGCATGCCACAATGGCCCCACCCTTGGACACCCAGAACTGATGATGGAGTCTGGGTGTGGTGGTGTGTGCCTGTAATCCCAGCACTGGGGAGGCAGAAATCAGGAGGATCACTACGAGTCTGGGCTGTGTAGTAAGACCCTAAATAAATAAATAAATAAATAAATAAATAAATAAATAAAATCCCTCAAGATCATCCACAGTGTTTCTAAAGTTTTATGTGTCCATGAAACATAAGAAAGAAAATTGTTTCAACATCATTGACATTACTTGATACTGAATATTTTGACCCATCCTTGGGCCCACAATCTCCTGCTCAGAGGTATGAGAACAGACTAAAACACAGATGAAACATATATTTTAGCCACAATGGGAACCAGGAAAATCAAAGTCCAATGACAGGGTAGGACCATGAGGCATAGTGTCTTTGGCTTTTATTAGGTGTCCAGTGTCATTGGAAGTGAGCTGATGAGCTGCAGAAAACAGTTGAAGTGAACTGCTGATGTGATCAAGGTTCAACAACTGAGGAAGAATGTATTTTTGGCAAATAATACAGGAACAGATTATGATTAACTAATACCTTGTTACAACTACTACTATTACTGCTACTGTTGCTGCTGCTGTTGCTGCTATGACTATGAAAATAAATGGAACATGCATGAGTCAAGGGCTCAACTGCCAAGTTATCTTTCTTTGAGGCACCATAACTTTACAGACTATTTGCTAGCTCCAGCTCTGGCACTGGCCATTAGCTTAAAGATTAATCTCTTCACATGCTGAAAAATAAAACTAGATTCAGATTTATCACTATGCACTAAAGACAAACTCATTAAATATTTAAACACTAAAACAGAAACACTAAATCTAGTGGAAGAGAAAGTAGGTAGAAATTTTGAAGACATATGGGTAGGCAGAGAGTTCATGAACAAAAACTAAACTACATGAGAAATACTTAAAGGAATCAAGAAAACAGGGAAAGAAAACCTACAAGTTGGAAAAAAGTCTAAACCAGTAGTCACTCTGACAAAGGACTTCAATCTAGAATATATAAAGACTTAAAAAAAAATCAGGCCCCCAAATTCAGTGACCCAATCCAAAAATGGGCATCTAAGATGAATTCATACTTCTCAGATAAAGAAATACAAATGGCAAATAAATACATGAAAAAATGTTCAGCAACACTGGTAATTTGAGAAACACAAACTAAAACAACACCAAGGTATCATCTCACTCCAAAAACAACAGCTATCATAAAGAAATCAACTAATAACAAATTCTAGAGGGGCTGTGGAGTAAAATAAATCCTTCTCCACTGTTAGGAGTGCAGACTGCTGCAACCTGTATGGAAATCATTGTGGAGATTCCTCAAAAAACTAGAATTAGAGGTCCAATTCAACCCAGCTGTTCCCCTTCTTGTATTTTTCCAGAAAAACTGAAAACATCATACCACAGCGATATACATGCACCTATGTTTATAGCAATGCTATTTGTCATAGCTAAATCTTGGAAACAACCCAAATGCCTTTAAAATGATGAATGGATTAAAAAGTTGTGGTATTTTTATACAATGCATTATTACTCAGCTATAAAGAAAGATAAACTTAAAGCTTTTCTAGTTAAATGGATGTAACTAGAGGCTATACTCATAATTGAAATAAATCAAACTCACATGAGTAAACATCATATTGTCACCCTAGTGTAAGAATCTGAAAGAGTAAATAAAATCTGAAAAGTAAAAGAGAAAGAAACTGAACATAAGAATATATACCTAAAATGATTGTACTACTAATTCCTATCAGTTTTTGAACTTAGCATTAAGTTAATGCTTAAAACTTTTACTTTTACCAATTTTATGTTTATATATGTAATCTGAGCAACTACAGTAAAGACAGTAATGTGCAATATAATAACCCCTGTTGAATATCTATCATCTTGTTTTTCTAAATTGAATATCATTTCTACTCCTTTATTAATTATTTTTGTATTTTCTTTCAAATAAAAAAAGGTTAGTCTGTCCTTAAGCAGCTGGTTTTCTCCAAGTCACAGAGGTCTAGGACAGACTCTCAATTTATTTCTGTTCCAGTTTTATTAATATTTATAATTACCTGCTCTGTATTGCATCAAATTGTTCCTCAGCAACTGGGATGTTTTAATTTAGATTTTTCCATAAAAATAGAAATTCTTCTCATTATGGATTTATTTACACATTCTCAGATATAACTTTGAGAAGATTTTAATATGTGTGCTTTTTTCAGTCCTTTATATTTTTTGGGGGGTGAGGAATTTTATGAGGGGCTGGAGAGATAGCTCCATGGTCTCAGCACCTGCCTGGCAAGCACAAGGACCCAGGTTCGATCTCAGGTACTGTGCACTGTGCCATCCCCACACCATGTTGAAACCAGATGTGTTGGCACAAGCCTGTAATCCCAGTGCTGGGGATGCTGAGACAGGAGCATCTCTGTGAGTTTCAGTTGTGTAGAGAGACCCTGTACCAAATAAATAAAGAATAGATTTTTTTAAAATGTAAAAAAAATAATTTTTTGAGTTATTTTCTAAAGTTTTAATGTCTTGTGGTGGGAAAACAGCTGATACTCTGTGTAGATGAGAGCGGCACCTCCTGCCTCTGGCAGTGCTGTTGTTTCCTTTTCCATCTTCTCTAGGAGCTTCATGATTAGAGGATGACTTTCAAACTAACTTGCTCTGCCCAGTCCTGTGCTGATATCCCTCCCAAATTAAAAAGCTTTCTCCTGCTTGTGAGGTTTTTTGGGTCTTCTTTCTTCCTTATTGAACTGAAATGTGCCATACCTCTTCTAACTCATTTTGAAGCCTAAACTCTTATTACTGTTTTTTTTTCAGAATTTTATTGATAAACAAATAGCAATTAGACAGTTTCAAATCAAATTG
>NDGN011383654.1:0-11364 GCA_002564285.1 Tympanoctomys barrerae | reverse complement strand
TCTCTAAAATACAAAAAAAAAAAAAAAAAAGTACTGTGCAAAAAATAAATGTACACATCAATGAATTTCCACAAAGCAAATACCCACATAACTATTTTTCTTTCCTCTTTTTTTCCTTTCCTTTTTCTCACTCCTTCCATTTCCCCCTCCCTTTCTCCCTTCTTCTTGTGCTAGGTATCAATTGTAGGGCCTTGCACAGCTACATAGTGCTCTAGTGCTCTATCACTGAGCTACACCCCTATCTCAGTACATACATTTTCTAATTGCTATTCAATCACTGACACTCTTTAGCTTGGGTTTCTGAGATCATAACTGTTTTTTTCTTTCCTCTTTTTTTCCTTTCCTTTTTCTCCCTCCTTCCGTTTCCCACTCCCTTTCTCCCTTCTTCTTGTGCTAGGTATCAATTGTAGGGCCTTGCGCAAGCTACACAGTGCTCTATCACTGAGCTACACCCCTATCTCAGTACATACACTTTCTAATTGCTATTCAATCACTGATACTCTTTAGCTTGGGTTTCTGAGATCATAACTGCCTTAGAGCTATTCTGGATGATCATATGTCATGAAAATGACACAAAGAATTCAACTACTCACTTGTCTCTGAGAACAACCCCTTCGATACATGCACCAAAAAGGACAACATTGCTTAAATCTACCATACTGTGGTCAAGGAAACTGCTGTTTACCTTTCAACATCAGACAGTTAAGAATCAGAATAATTTTATCACTCAAGTAAATCACTAAATTTCCTAATCCTACAAAAATCTTACTTGAAGGTTGTATATTAAGTGGGCAGAGTATCTGCCAAGAGGACAGTAGAAAGAAAAACCTTTGCTAAAACACTAGTCACCCTAGTTCTACTGGATGGTCCTATACCTACATCTCAGACCAGATCCGTGAAAAGGATACAGACAAAGGATGTGGTTAGGATGGCAAGTATTGTTCCAATGGGAATAGACTTCTGAGCATCCTTCAGATCTCCAGATCTATTTGATCCAGCCATGATACCTTCAGAGGAGGGTACAAAACAAAGTTAACTTCTTGATGTTTATAATCACACTCAGCGCTAAAGGCAAATGTACGAATCCTGAGAGTATAATTTTATCTCTTGAAAAAAATAACTCCCTAGGTCTGAGATCTTCTAAACTAGACACCAGCATTATCACTTACCTGTGACAGAGGGAAAGAATATTCCCACCAGGAGAGTGAAGGAGGTGGTAATGTCAACAAGAACGTATTCATGATTTAAGTTTCCCAGGACATCAGATGATTTGGCTGAGGACTTTTCAATGATCTCTCCCTTAGGTAGATAATTACTCCAAAGGTTCTCTGCAGAAGGAAAAAGAATATAATCAAAGGAAGTATAGTAAAAAAATAGCTGGCGAGGTGTAGTGGCACACACCTGCAATTCCAGCACTGGCAAGGATGAGGCAGGAGAACTGCTGTGAGTTTGAGGCCAGGCCAGGCTGCATAGTGAATTCAATGCAGCCTGAATTACACAACAAGACTGTGTCTCAAAAAACAAATACTAGTAAAATGATTTCATAACCAAACAACATTTAAAATCAGACTATTCTTTGATATATTTTTATTTCATTGTATTTAATGTTTTGTTGACATCATACAGAGCCTTGCATAGGCTAAGCAAGTACTCCATCACCTTGCCACAATTTTAGACCCTTATAACAGTTTTTAAAGGGTTGTCAACATGAACATATATATATACACACATATAAATTGTGCAGAAAAACACATAAAAATAAAATGTCTCATTTCAAAGATAATCTGACAAGATGTTTTAGCACAACAAATACAGGTAACATTTCTAATACAAATAGTAAGTCAGTGAGAATGTCTCTCAAAGCCTGTTACTTTTTATTAATCATTAACTATTTTTAACATCTTAGTGTGAACTTGCTAGTGCAAAGAAATTTGTGGATTAAATGTTTAAGATCAATGTCACAATGTCATGCAGGAAATAATTTCAAGTAGCCAGACATGGTGGCATATGCCTATAATCCCAGCACTTGGGAGGCTGAAGCACAAGGATCACTGAGAGCTTAAGATCAGTCCAGGCTACAAAGTGAGCTCAAGGCCAGCCTAAGCTGCACAATAAGGCTTGTCTCAAAAGACCAAAAAAATTTTTTTTCAGAAATTAAGTTAAATTAGGAAAATATATGTGAATATGATGTCACAAAGCCATATCTATTTTGCTTGCCATTTCAGGAATAACACTGGCAATTTTTTAAGCACACACAAATTTGGCTATGGTGAAGCATGCTTAGTCCCAGCTACTCAGAAGGATGAGGCAGAAAATCCTTTGAACCCAGAAATTAGAGGCCAGCCTGGACAGTGAAAGAAGAACCAAAACAGAAAGGTGGGGAAGTGGGAGAGGGACAGAATACAGAAACGATTTTATCTTATTCTAGCTCTACTCTATTCTCACAGGAGGTGAATTTTAACAGAGCACTTTACAAGGGATGTTGAATAACTGTGCTGTGTACTGAGCTTAAAAAAGGAATCAGTGGGCCAGGGAGATAGCTCAGTGGCCTAATTGCCTGCCTGGCAAGTTCAAGGTCCTGAGTTCAATCCCTGGTATCATCAACAACAACAACAACAACAAAAATTGTTTTAAAAGGAAGTAGCACTGAGGTGGAGAAGAGTTTAAAATGGGGAAGACTATTTCCTCACAGAAAGGAATAAAAACCATGTCTAATAACCCCTTTACTTACCTGTAATGATACCACTAGCCAAGCCAGGAATGCCCTGGATTGAAGTGACATTATTGTGAACAAAGTACTCATCACAGGTGGCATTGAAAAACTGACTGGAGTTACAGAAGAAGCCCCATAGTTTTGATGGCACTGTCATGTTATTAAATTCCTTGGTCTTGGAGCAAATGTCAATGTTTCTTGATGAAAGAGTACGGTTACCCAGCATGCAGACCCTACGTGGAAAAAGATTACGCAAGAAAAAAAGAAAATACATTTTACAAAAGGAAACAGGTTAGTAAAGGAGCAAACAATCTCAGCTCTAAGAGCTTCTGTCATAGGTAGGGAAGGAACTAATATTTATTTTATTGACTAGCACTGTGAGTGGTGACTCAGATATTGTGCCAATGTCACAATGAACTCATATGTTTTATTTTGTGGACATAAAAACTAAACTTTAAGGAAATACACTATTCTGTCCAAGATCATCCTGATGGTACATGGCAGTGATGGCATTCAAACATAACAGTTATGAGAAGACACTATTGTTGACTCATCTTCAAAAAAAATGTTAGGCTACTAATCAACTGTCAGGTCAAAGTAACCCTGGAGTCCTCTGATTCTTCTTATTAAGAAATAGTCCTTGATTTTTTTGGCCTAGAAAAGCCTTAAACTCCTACCACCCCCTTGGAAATATTATGTTAAGCCTTTTGGCTATTGTCGCAAGGAAGACAGCTTGGCTAGAATTTTAAAAAAACACACACGCACACACACCCCACTAAGACAAACTGTTTTTGTATTTAAGCCTAGACCCATTGGGAATAAAGGTATTAAAGAATAATGGAAATATTCTTTTATTTCACTGCTTTTTTCTGAATTTATTTTTGTTCTATCCAAAGACCTAAACAAAACAAAAGATTAATACACCAGTAGTTAAAATACCTCTTTGTTGTTAGGTAGAACAAAACAACTTCTAAAATCTTCACAATGATTATGCACATACATAAATGAATCATGTATCTATTACTCAATGTCGATGACTTTCAACAGTTCTTAGTTTTGTTTCATTGTGTTTTTCTAAGCTTCTGTCTTATTTTGCTGGAATACTTTAAAGACAAAACTATGAATTATGGCTTTTTCCTCAATCAAAAACCAAACGGTGAAGCCCCAAAGGCAAACTCAAGGCATGGGGAATTTTCCAAACTGAGATACAGCCAAACTGCTGCTTTTAGAGCTTTCCTGACCTTGAGAGGACCTTTCACTATATTACCGATGAGCAGATTAAACATTTATGATAGAATCTATTATGATACTATATAGCATAACATAAGAAACACTGGACAGAGGTTAGGGAATTAGAGTTAATGTTCTTGCTCTGTCATTAGTTAACTTTAGGCCAAGTCATTGAAAGACACTGGACAGGCTGGGCATGGTGGTGCATGCCTATAATCCCAGCACTCTGGAGGCAGAGGCAGGGGGATCACTGTGAGTTGGAGGCCTGCTTAGGCTACAAAGTGAGTTCAAGGCTAACCCGAACAGCATAGTGAGACCCTGTCTCAAAAAGACCAAAGGGGAAAAAAACAAACACTGGACATTCTTTTGCCCACCTGCCCTCCGTCCCTCCATCCTTCCCTTCCTCCCTTCCTTCTTCCTCTTCCCCTTCCCCCCCACTACCTCCAGGATCTCGCTATGCAGGTCAGAATGGCTTGAACTCACTATGTAGCTCAGCCTGTCTTCAAACTCAAGGTGATCCTCCTGCCTCAGTCTCCCAAGTACTGGAATTATAGGCATGTGCCACCATGCCCAACACTCATCATAATAAAAAGATCTATTTTTTTTGTAATCTCAGTAAATTAATATACAACAACCAACAGGTTTGAGTTTTAGATGATACAGATGACTTTTAAAAACGATTTCTGTAACAAGATTACAAATAGCATTCAGTACCACTAGTCCTTATGTCACTAGTTAAAAGGAGAACAACTGAGCAAAAAATACACTTTTAGGTATCTGTACTACCTAAAGGCATATAATATACAAATAATGACAATCATTTTCCTTTATTTCATAACTAGAAATTTTTAGCACTCAAAGGTTCTAAAATAGAAAAAAAATTTTAAAACTCCAGATTTTGGGGCTGGTGAGATGGCTCAGTGGTCTAAAGTACCTACTTAGAACAAGCTTAGCAAAGCACAGAGACCACGGTTCAATCCCCCAGTACCACATGGCAGCCAGCCCCGCCCCCTGGTGGGCTGAGCTGGACACACACACATACGCGCGCATAAATAAATAAATAAAAATTTTTAAAGAACTCCAGATTTTTCATCAATAAAATGAATTCACCATTTAAATACCTTATAAAGGTTCCTGATAATCATGGCACTGTTTGCAAAGTACTTCACTAAGAGTTCAAATACAGTATGGTTCCTCACTTATCACAGAGGTTATGTGTTGGACACTCCCATGATAAGTGAAAATCAGTGAAGTAGTGACATCATACACACACACACATACACACACACACACACACACATCCATCCTTCCCACATTCTTATAAACCTTTTCCAAACTTTTAAAAACACTTCAAATGTTCTTAACCATTTTCAAAACTCATAAACCTATGTAATTTTAACATATATATTATATATGTTAAATTTATATGTTAATTTTAACATATATATGTGTATATATATATTATACAGTACTGAAAAATCCTGTAATATAGCAAAAAATCCATGATAATTTCATTAATATATTTTGGAAACCTGCGAAACAGTGAGTCTGCAAAAGTTGAGCCATGAAACAGCGAGGGACTATTGTATATATAGTCATTATTGTGGAATAAAACTAATACCTGTATCTGAAGGATGGTTACAGCTGCTAGTTCTATGCCTGGGACATAAGGACACAGGGCATAGTTTTCTGGGAAAGGCCAACAGGAAAATCTCAAACTCATCAAATTCTGAGTGAAATTATCACACTAGTAACTAATTAACCACTAGTTACTGTCAATGACTCCCTAATAACTAGGCCAAGAGACAGTCACGTACGGGAAGTGGGGTGGGGCAAAAGATGACTTGATGGCACCAGCATAGATTGCCAAGATGGATACAATGACACAGGCCAGGAAAAGTGAGGCAAACTTGTTCACGTAGCGCACACCGATGAATACCACCAACACCATGAGAACCAAGAAGGCCGTGCCATAGACACGCATGTTATTTAGCATGGCTGCTGATTCCTTGAGGGCATCATCACTGCGAAAGATGGCAGCCCGGGGTACAATGTATACCTGTCAGGCCAAAAACAAAAAGGGATCATTTCAAAATAATCAAATAGAAACGCTACAATAATTTTTATCTGCTTTCATGAAGAAAAGCAAAGCTGAAACATAAAATGGATGGAGAATTAGCCTAATTCTTTATTTGGATCTGGAATACCATAGAAACAACCATGGATTTTTTTTTTCTATCTGCTATTCTGTCTTAAGTACATTTCCAAGTAAGAAAAAATGAATAAATTAATATTTTTATTCATAATGATTAGCTTAGCCCTTCTATCACCACTTTCAATAGTAAAACATATATACCAATGAATAGAGAAATGGAAATATACTTCACTGAGATAAAGACATCAAAAAAGATAAGGTTTATTTTACACCCCACCCCCCAACCCATAGGCTCAGATCTTGCTTCTCAAGACTGCAACTTGGTTGAAGTGGTAGAGTGCTAGCAATCAGGTGAAGGGGTACCTCAATCTTTCAGCCTCATACTTAAACTAAGAGACCAATAAGTAACAGGTTAGCAATCATTGCACTGATTTCTACAGCTGACCTTTCAGAAGCTTTGATATCAAAGGAAAAAATAGACCTAAATCCATATCTCTTCTAGGTAGACTGCAATTAAGTCATTACTCACCAGAAAAATTTCAATGGCACCAAGGATATACATGGCTGCTGCAAATGTGGTACCAAGATAAAAGCAGAGGCCAACAGCTCCTCCAAACTCTGGACCCAGTGCCCGGGATATCATAAAGTAAGAGCCTCCAGCTAGGAGACAAAATAGAAGGTGAGTAGGATAAAGAGTATTAGTAACAAGAATCTGAGCAAGTCATAAATAAGAATAATAAACATGCATAAAGGATAAACATGTCAGGCTTTTGAAAATCCTGGATGTATTAACAAGTAGAGTACTAGTGGGCAGTAAAATGAAACCTTTATTGTATATATCTAATGCTCTGCAATAAGCAGTACATTTTACCAGGAAGAAGAGTATTTAATATGGGCATGTGATATCCCAATAAAATATATTCCAACTAGAAGAGGCTAAGGTGTAATTAAAAATAAAGCTCTGCAGTCTAGAAAAAAAAAATCTTAAAAAAGGTATTCTACAGGCAGTGTTAATTTCTAAGGCCTGTGGACTGTTACTCTGTTGTACAAAACACAGTAATCCAGGTGTGGTGGTGCACACCTACAACTGCAGAATTTGGGAGTTCATGTGGGAGGATCGCTGCTAGTTGAGGCTTGAACTGTACAGTGAGACCATGTCACATAATGAAACAAAGCCAAACTAAGCAAAGCAAAACTAAACTAAACAACAACAGAGCAAATATTAATCTGTTCCTTGGAAGTCTATCTCTGGCTTTATAAACATATAGTTACCATGGACAACCCCTGAAATCCAAGGGTAGACTACTCACCTGGCACCACTCCATTGGTGGCAATGGCACTCATGGAGATAGCAGTCAACATTGTCTGTGAAAAGAGAAAAGACACTACTGTTACCAGGTAAAGTTGACATTTCTGTACTACTTTCCCAGCTGTAGATTTCAGAGCACTTTTTAAGCATTTAACTGTATCTATTTTTATGGAGAGCTGCTATCATTTTCAGTGGCATGGAAATGGGATGATGTGTCCAACTCTGCATTATTATTATCTATAATAATTACTATTATTATCTACAGCACACAGATATTCCACACTTATTAACCCAGTCCTACAGCTAGGTTGTTAAATGAATTGACTGCTAAATGAGGAATTGTATATAGTATGCACATTATGATATTCAGAACAATGAGATGGTCAAAGGAAACTCCACTTGACAATTTTGCTTTTATTTATGTAACTTACATTCAATACTGTAATGTATAACAAGAGAAAACTACAGTACTATACAGTGCAATCAGCAAAAATCATAATATATATAAAAAAAATTCAGGCTCCATAAACAAGATGTATAAAACTGCACAGAAAAAAAGAGACAGGTCATAAGCCTGAGTAGCAGTCTAAACAGTTACAGGTAGTCCGTTAAATCAGGAATATCTGCAATGTTAAAATGGCCCTCATATCATAACCAGTAGATTATATGCTAAGAGCCTAATGTTCCCCCAAGAACATCTGATCTCACCTGGAATTTCCTAAATAGGAAATAAAGCCTGACACTCAAAAGCAATAACTAGGGAAAGAACTTGGAAATACATTAGAACCTGACTAAAGACTAGCTGTGGTACCAAGAACATTCAGCAAGAACGAGGAGCAGTGAAACTTTCAGTACAGAAGAACTGTGATTTACTAAGTAGCATAGTGCAGAATGGATTGCAAATAGGAGCAGCTGGAGGCAGACAGACTGGTTAGTAGGCCACCTGACTAGTTCCGTGAGAGCTTAAAAACTACAATGGTGGTAGTGAGAATAAAAAGAAGGGCTGAGTGCAAAATTTCAGACAGAAAAATGGATTGGTGTTGATAGATGATTAGATCTGAGATGTGACTAAAGAAAAATATGGCCTTGAAGTTTCAAGCCTGAGAAACTGAAAACAAAACAAAATGGAATAGGAGCACTGTTAATTTATAATATGGACTATATCTGCTTAACCTGTAAAATAGTGACAGGGATAAAATGGGACACAGTAAAAATGACAGGAGACTGGAATATATCCCAGTATGGGGAAGAGAAGAAAAACTGAATTTCTAAGAGAGGAGGACTTCAAAACCAAGCCACGTCAAACTCAAATATGCCTCATCCCTCAAATAACTGTCATTTTCTACTTATCAATATATTTGAGTAACACACCACACTTTCTAACACATTTTCTGCAACAATATTGGTGCTATCAAGCTCCAAGTACTGAGATTCTTTATCTTCCACTTCCAACTGAAGTCTTGCCTTGCAATTGCTAGCACATCATACAATCTTAGATATAAAGCTGTGAATAACAGGCACTAAGTAAATGAAAATCCTTTACATTTTAATAACATAATAATCTCTCCTGTTGACATTATAAGTCTAAGTATTCTTTGTTTTAATCCCAAAGATATCAAACGCTTATACTCTTTTTTTTTTCAGAATTTTACTGATAAACAAATAGCAATTAGACAGTTTCAAATCAAATCGCTAGGATCTCCAGGAGCCAAGGCAAAACTTACACAGCAGCAGCAGATAAGGACAATTGCAAAGGCCTGAAGAACTCCAGCTGTGCCCACTACCCATGTAAGGCGCAGAAAGAGAATCACTCCAAAAATATTTTGTAGACATGGGAGGTAGACACCCATGAAGGTACCCATTTGGGGGGTCTAGAAAGAAAGAGACAGACTGAGCAAAAAATTATATAGTCATATATAGAAGACACTTTTTTTTCAATTTACTGTCTTTTCAATTTTTAAATATTTTCTATAAAAACTTGCTCCCTAACTACCATATTAATGTCAGGAAAAGTGAAGCCTCAGGGCCATTTCACCACTTTTTAAAGAGCTGAATAACTAGAAGGCTAAATGATATATGTTGTCTCATCTTCATTCTAAAAACTACTATCTGTAGTCCCTTCTAAGAAATTCAACAACTTCCCACACTGCATGGGAAATTGGTTGCTGGACATTCTTGACCTGCTATTCCCTCTTGCTGGAATGTTGTTCTCCCACATGACTCACACCACTGAGGTCTCTCTGCTCAAGTACGACCTTGTCAGGGGGGCTTTCTCTGTCCAACTCTTTCCAACTTTTTGAAGTTGCAAAACCCTCCATTTGGCTCCCATGCCTGTCTCAGTCTCTTTAATCCTGTTCACATATTTGTTAAAGCATTTATCAAGATTTAACGTTGTACATTTTTACAGAATTAAAACTAAGGACTGTCTCTCCACTTCACAGCAAGGATACTACCTGTCCTATGACTCCAGTGCCCATAAGTGCCAGGAATATGTACAAGCATTTAATAGTTCCTAAGCATTTTTTTAAAAAATGTATTTAGTACAGGGTCTACAGGATTTTACTCCACAGATCAGACTTGAAGTGATTCTCCTGTCTTCAATCTCCCAAGCGCTAGGATTATAGGCACGTACCATCACTCCTAGTCACAATCGCCATCTCAGCACACCCCAGATTCCCGGTCCCTGCGCTCTGCCTAATCAGGCACTTTAGTCCACTGAGATGACTGGCTAGCCCTTGAATGATTCTTTTATTTCGAGGCCTTACCTTGGCTGGCTTCTTTTTCCCTTCAGTGATATTTTCTGCCTCTTCATGTTCCTTTGCTCCTTGTGTCAGATTAGTGTAATTGGCCATGCGATTAAGGAGAGAAGATACCTTTGGTCTGGTGTCCATTTCCTCCTATAAAGCCAGAAATACGGAAGAAATGAATTATAAAGCATAATGAAAATAAGCCTCAAAATAAACTTTCTTGATATGAAAGTAAAAGGGAGATTATCAGAGAAGTGGAAAGGAAAAGGAAAAGGAGTGGAGAGAAGGGGGAAAGGATTACTGGGGTAGAAGTGGTCAAAGTGTGTTACACGCATGTACAATATGCCAAAATAAAAACCACTATTCTGAATAAATAGTATGCATGATAACAACATCTTTCTACCCCAAAACTGCAAAGTAAATGAGAAAATTTTCATAGGTAAATATTTTAAGAAAATTTATCATTTTTCCCATCAAATCTAAAGGATCATATAGGCTGAGCATGGTGGCACATGCCTATAATTCCAGTACTCCAGAGGTTGTAGCAGGAGTATTCCCACAAGTTGGAGGCCAGCCTACACTACATAGGAAATTCAAAGCCAGACTGAACTATACAGCAAGACTGTCTCAAAACAAAACAAAACAAAACCTAAATAAGAACTAAAAGGACTAGGAATATAGCAAATAGGGTAGAGTGCTTACCTAGCACAGCTGAGGTCTTGGGTTCAATTACCCAGCACTGGTCAACAAAACAAAACAAAACAAAGCAAAGCAAAGGAAAGGAAAGCAAAACAACAAAAAACAAAACAAAACAAAACCCACAAACAAACCAAAAAGATCATAACAGGGCTAGGAATGTAACTCAGGGGTACAGTGCTTGCCTAGTACAATGGTTCAATTCTCAGCCCTGCTCATATGCACACACGCATGTGCGTGTGCACACACACACACAAACACACACATATATCACACTTTATTAGGGTGCCATGAATCCTTATAAAATTATAATTGATAAATTAAAATGGGGGCTGGTGAGATGGCTCAGTGATCTAAAGCACCTACTTAGTACAAGCTTAACAAAGCATATGGACCTTGGTTCAATCCCCCAGCACCACATGCCAGCCAGCCACACCCCCTGGTGGGCTTCGCTGGCCACACACACACACACACACACACACATACACACACACACACACAAATAAATAAATAA
>NDGN011383637.1:0-10277 GCA_002564285.1 Tympanoctomys barrerae | reverse complement strand
CTGCCCCCTGGTGGGCTGAGCTGGCCACACACACACACACACACACACACACACAAATAAAGTAGACTGAAATATAAAATATAATTTTATAAGAAATACTAAAAACTAAGAAAAAGATGTGTCATGAATGCATAAAATATATGTACCTAATAGTGTATTTCAGTGATAACAAACGTTTTAGAGCTTTTAATGATAACAACCTGCTGTGACACACATGCCATAGGTTTGCCACCACTGGTCTATTTGATCATTCACTACCATAAAACACACATAAATCTATTAGAAAAATTAGAACTTATCAACATAAGTCTATTTATCAAAACTCCTGAACATACTTAGACTACACATGGGTGACCTCTGCATTACAGAGAAAATTAACAAAAGTAAAGATCCAGTATTAAATCGTAACTGCAGAGAATTAACTGTAGCGCACACTACACCACTAACTTTCACAGGCGACCTGTCTGCCTGCTACTTCAGTGTGCTCCTAATGTGCCATTAATCATCTCTACATGAGCAGTCTGTCTCCACAGTAAACGGCTTATCTCAGTAAAAAATCTCACAGTTCTTGCACATTTTTCATCACACATAATACATATAACACAATATATGCTGCTGTCAACAGCAGGATATTAGTAAAGTTGGGGGAGTCAAAAGCTACATGTGGATTTTCAATAGTACAAGGTGTGAGTACCCCGACTATGCGTGGTTCAAGGGTCCCCTGTGATGCTCTTTTCATGGAACCATGGTCTCTCGGTCATAGCACCTTTCCACCATAGACTACTATTTCAGGTGTTCATCTTCCAGAGTGCTAAAGATAACACAGCCAGCCCCAATGACGTAGGACGCTAAAAGTGACTTTTGGCCTTCCGAGTTCCAAAGAAGACTGAACTAGACTCAATGCTAAGTGCAACTGACAGGTAGGGCCCTCTTCCCTTGGCCATCCAGAAGGATTAAAATATTAAAATGTGGGCTGGAGATATAGCTCCATGGTATAGTACCTGCCTAGCAAGTATAAAGTCTTGAGTTCGAGTCCTAGTAAATCCCCTCCCCCCCAAGAAAAGCCATTTGTGACCTGGGCACATACAAAGAATTCAAATGAACGGAGATATGGGGTAGAAGACAAAAAGCAAACTGGCATTAAAGTGAGTTTTTAAAAATTATTTGGTACAGGGTCTCACTACACAGCTCAGACTCATAGTGATCCTCCTATCTCAGCCTTCCTAGCACTGGAATTACAGGTGTGTGCCACCATGTGGGGTTTTGGGGCTGGAACAGTGAGTAGGGCCGGCACAGCATGCAGCACCAGGAATCTGCTTGCCAGGCAGGCGCTTAGACTGCCCAGCTATCTCCCCAGCCTAAAATGAGATTATAACAGGAATAACAGGTAGGGAAGTCATCCAGGAGAAGCTACTGAAGGAAACACTCCAGGCAAGAGTACACAAGAAAATATACTTGCAGGAGGATCAAATAAAGAGGAGCAAGTAGTATTAAGAGCTTGTTTCAGGGGCTTTATATGTAGCTCAGTGGTACAATGTTGGCCCAGCATACGTGAGACCCTTGGTTCAATTACCAGCACTCAATCAATCAATCAATCAATCAATCAATACAAACTTGTCTCAGACTTAAAAAGAACCAAATTGGAGAACCTATACTTTTGAAACATAGAAGTTTGGTATCCAAACATAAGTTTGGCTGGCATATAGCTACATGTACAAATCAATGAATAGTGAGCCCACAAATAAGTCCTCAAGTGATTTTCAACAAAGATGTAAGACCGTTCAATGATTATTTTTTACAAATGGGGGTAGAAAAATTGGGTTATGTGGAGCCGGGAGATAGCTCAGTAGAATAAGCACTTGCCTGGCAAGTGTAAGGGCCGGAGTTCAATCCCCGGTTGTGGGGGAAAAAAAAATTGGGTTATATATGTGCAAAAGAATGACACTGAATGCCTATATACAAAAACTAACTCAAAATGGATCAAAGACCTAAGCGTAGCAGCTGAAATTATAATAGTCTTACCAAAAAAATCCAAACAAACAAAAAACATGATAGAAGGCTTCATGACATTAAATTGGCAATAATTGCTTGGCTGTCACACTAAAGGCACGAGTAAAAGAAAAAATAGATAAATCTAACTCCACCAAAATTTAATACTTGTGCATTAAAGAATACTGTCAAGAAAAAAAAATAAATAAATAAAAATTAAAAAAAGAATACTGTCAAAGCAAAGACAATTCATACAATTATATATTGGGCAAGGAATTAGTATATAAAACATATAAAGAACTCCCACAACTAAAAAACTATTAAAACTAGACAAAGCCAGGGGAGGTGGTATGCACGTGTGATCACAGCATTCTGGAAGGCTGAAGCAGGAGGATTGCATGTTTGAGCCCAGCCTGGGCAGCTTAGTGAGATTCTGTCTCAAACTTAAAACTTTATTTACTTTTTTTCATATTAAAAATCTAAATTTATTAAATTGTCAACTTTAAGTGTTGTTTTGACTTAAAATTCTAGTATATATTAAATATGACTTTAATGTTTTATAGAAATTTTAAATGTCAAACTTAAAAATTCAAAGATGGGTTGGAGATGCAGCTTAGTTTTAATTTGCTTGCTTCCTTTTTTCTTTTCTTTTCTTTTTTTTTTTTTTTTTTTTTGGCGGAACCAGGGATCTAACTCAGGACCTTGCACTTGCCAGGTGGGCACTTATGCCACTGAGCTATACCCTTGACCCCTCTTTCTTTTTTTTTTTTTTTGGTGGTNGTACCGGGGATTGAACTCAGGACCCTGCACTTGCTAGGCAAGCATTTATTCTACTGAGCTATCTCCCTAGCCCTGGAGATGCAGCTTTGTGCAGAAGTCCTGGGTTGGGTCTCTAATAACACACACACACACACACACACACACACACACACACACACGGCAAAAAACTTGAATAGACATTTTTCCAAGAAGATACACAAATGGCCAGTAAACACATGGAAAGATGTCCAACATCATGCCTGTAATCCCAGTACTCAGGGAGGATGAGGTAGCAGGATCTCAAGTTGGAGCCCAGCTGAGTACCTTACTAATTTAGTGAGACCCTGTCAGATAAAAATAAAAAGGGCTGGGGATACAGCTCAATGTAAAGGCCTTGGTTTTAATCTCCAGTAGCACAAACACATACCTACACACAAAAAGGCAAATAAGCAAAATCAGAAAACAGCAAGAGTTGATAAGGATATCAGAAATGGGAACTCTTGTACATTGCTGGTGGGAATGTAAAATGGTCCAGCTGCTGCCAAAAAGAAGATAGGGTAGTTCCCCTACAAGTAAGCATAGAATTACCGTAAGAATCAATTCTCCTTTTAAGTATATACTAAAAAGAACGGAAAGCAAGGACCTCAACAGCCGTTCACAGCAGTATTCACAACTGCCTAAACTGACAGCCAGCTCTAGTTTCCAAGGGTGGACAAATAAAATGGGGTATAGAGGCTTGAATGTTGAATTTCTTCAACAAGAGAAGAAATTCTAACCCATCCACAACATGGATGCACCTTGAAAACATTCCATCTGCTAAGTGATATTAAGCAAGACACAAAAGGCCAAATATTATGATTTCCCTTATATGAGACCTCTACAACAGTCAGTACGTAGAAAAGGTAGAACCGTGGTTCCCGGGACTGAGGCAGGGATGTGGAGAGTTACTGTTCAACTGGCATTAGCTGGGAATAACGAAAAGCGGCTGGAGATGGACCGTGAATGTAATTTAATGCCACTAAATTGTAGCCTTAAAACGGCTGAGTAAATTTTACGTTACCTATTTTTTTTTAACATGAGGGACTGTGCCCCCTAGTTAAACACCAGAAGTCATACTCTGATGAACGAGATCATTCACTCCTGCCCAAGGGACCTAGCAGCCTTCTGGGAGTAGCAGACAAGCAAACAGACAAACTACAATGGGATAAATCTTCCAATAAAGTAATACAGGCTTTTATAGAAACACACAAGCAGTACAGATAATCTAGTTTAGAGAGGTCAGAGAAGGCTTCCTGGAGAAAAGTGACATTGTAGCTGAAACCGGAAGGACAGGCTGCTGGAGTGGGGGATGACTAGGAAATGGGTAGAGTTTTAGGAAAAATTCATATATTCAACAGACCAAAGACAAGGAAAATCAAGCCACTCGAGTGCTGCAAATAGTTCAGTGGTAGCAGCCTTTAGGAAATTAGCTAACAGGTAAGCCCATGCCACATCAGGAAGGCAAAAAGGAGGTACTGAAGACTTAAATACAAAATGGCATCTACGCTACACTTTAGGAATGTTCTGGCTGCAAAGCGAAAGGGGAGGGTGAGGAGGAGAAGGGCTAGGCAGAAGACGTTGCAGCAACTCCGAGACAGTGATGGCCTGGCCAGGTAGCAACACAAGGGACGACAGACTGATCAGCCCTGTCAATGAGGGCAGAGAGTAAGGCAGTAGGAAAATCAGGGACAATACCCAGATGTCTGTCTTGGGAAAATGACGGAAGGCAGTGAAATTCACTAAGACACAGTAAATGAGATTCACAGCTCTGGGCTGAAGACAGCTTCACTTTTAAACACGCAGTCTCAAGTGCTTTGCATATCCATGTGGGGACACATACAGGCAGCAGGATACGTGGTTCTGAAGCTCAAAAGAAAGGCTTAATAATAACCAAAAGATGAGAAGAAGCCTGAGGACTACACGCCAGCTCTTTAGCACACTGATACATAGCTCGTTTGGAATTAGCCAGAGGGGCAGCTCTGCTGGGAGGAAGGTGGGTGGCTCTTATCATAGAAGAGAGAAATGCAGCCAGATGGATAGTTTACACTGTCCCCACTCCCAGGGCTCCTCCTTCCTCCAATGACAACTAGACGCTATCCTGCCAACTTCCTACTTTGTGTCTTACAGATTTCATTTTAGAAAATCTAACAGTTCTAAAAACTGAAATAAAACAACTTTGTCAAACCTTACTTTTAACCATTTTAAACATGAAAAATTACAGTCTTCAGCCTCTCAGTTACAGCAAGATCTGCCTCTTCCTCTCCCAGGTCTTGTAGTCTGTCCACCCGCCGCATGTCAGTATGCATGTTAACTGAAAGCCACTCCATACATTCTTCTGATTCCCTGGCTTTGCACACAGCAAGGCCACTCTTTTCTTTCTTTCCTTCTTTTTGGACTGGGGACTAAAACTAGGGCTTGCAGATGCTCCATCTCTGAGCTGGCCGTGTCTTCTGCCTATGTACGCAGTTATTCCCAAGCCCACACCTACCAAATTTTCCAAAGCTGATATATTTGCCTCTATCAATAACTGGTGTCTTCAGAATCACTTTAGTATACTTAGTTTTGGTTGACTTATCTTTGTCTTCCTGCAGAAACTCTCTGAAGGGTCTGATTATAGAAAGGCCTAACATGGATATATATAAATGTAAGATTAACCATGATATAAGTAACTTTACCAAGAGACACTTCTAAAACATTTGTATTTTGAGTATTTGGATATTTTGGCATAAAAATGCCTAGAAAGATCCATAGGTAAAAATCTGTCCTATTTAAATGAACAACTAGAATGGTATTATGTGTGTGGATATTGTCGCTATTTTGGAGACAGGGGCTTGCTAGTGTGTCCGGCTGGTCAGTGTTCTTAACCCCTTCACTACAGTACTTGCTAGCAGCACTACTGCCCTTTTCCAGTGTCCCTTATAACATTAATGGTTCATAAAACTAATTAGCAGCCTGGACTCTGAGACTCAGAAAAGCTGCTTCTCTGAGAGAATTACCAAGGTTCAAAATGCAAAATATACAGGGGCTTAAAGCAGAAAATGTGTTATGTAACTCAAAACCTATCATCAAATAATAATGTGTTCAATAAAGGTATGAACACATGAACACACACATAGAAGATAAAACAAAGGCCTAGTACCATTCAGGTGACCCTCAATGCAACCATGACCAAGAATTCATTCTTTCAACAAGCACTTCTTAGTGTCTACTATGTGCCAGTGTGGGTAGGCTTTAGAATTCAGGAACTGATATCAGGGTACATTCTCTAGGCACGGCCTGTCAGTCATGTTAGAAAGCAGATTTCTGTACTGCATTAGTAGAAAGTTGATTAAAGTTGTAAAGCTTTATTGTTTTCAATCAGTGAGTCTTTCTCAAAAGAACTCTCACATGAAATGTCAATTAATAAAACACATAAAAGCATTTCTGTTCTGTTTGAAGAAGAGTCTGAGTCCAAAGTCAACCATATTTTTCTCAGAAAGCCCTAAAGACATTCTTACAGCATTAAAATACTGAGATGGACATGCAAAACACAGGAATGTGGCTATGGGCTTTTCCAAAGCTAACATAATATCTATGAAGATTATGACTATATGTATTGTCAGGAACCTTTTAAATACTATCTCCAGTTCCACAGCAGCCCACTTAAGGAAATATTGGTAGTTTCACTTTACAAGTGAGGAGAGAAAACCTATGAATTCCCAAAGTCACACTGGAGGCAGCCTCTCCAAAGCCCACATGTTCTCCCTATACCATGTGGCCCTGACATGACCTAGATCAAGTACTAGAGTTGCCTACCTCAGAGGAGCTCTAGAAACAGGAAGATTTTTAAGAAAAATAAGAGAAATGATAGCTTGCACAAAATTTTGCAATCCAATTAACATACAGGTTGCTTCACTGGCTGAAAAGATGACAGAGATCGAGTCTAACCATAGTATACTACAGGAGCACTAAGTGCTAAGTCAAAATCTGCCAGGCCACCTAGCCTTGGTATGGCTGAAAGGTTTAAATTTAGGCACTGCACAAAGCCACATCAGGCTTGCACAGTTCTTGCTCTTCACTTGCCAACCCAGTCACTAACAGATGGGGCAGAGACAGTTACTAAAGAATATTCTACTGACCACATTTAGAAACACTACACATACATCTAGGAGACTTAAGGGGAAGAGAAGATAGGCCAGCAAGTAGCTGCTGTGGTGGTTCTCAAGACAAGTGCAAGGAGAGACAAAAAACAAAACGGAACAGGAAAGCCAGGTACAGCTTCAACCATGGCAGTAATGAAATCCTCCTCATAGATTCTATGAGGAACAATACGAGAATACTTATCCAGAGCTGTTATTCAACTATAAGTATATAAATAGACAGTAACACACACTCATTATCTCAGCTACTTGGGAGGTTAGGGAAGGAAAATCACCAAGTTCAAGGTTAGCCTGGACTACATAGCAAGATCCTGTCTGAAAAAAAAAAAAAAAAAAACCAACAAAACAAACATGACCATGTGCTGACCATGTGCTGCTAGGTAATCACAACCATGACGACAAACAGGGAAGATCTTTCTGAACAGATTTTTGTTCTGCTGTATCTTAGGAAATTGAGCTGACACAGTGACAAACTCTTCAAACAGTTACTGAGGCTACAAATTAATGCAACTTTATATTTACACAGCGCTTTTAACATTTACAGAGCATTTTCTCATCCTTCACCCCATCTCATCCTTGCTTTTGAGTTTAAAGGAGCAAATATTGTTAGATCCAAACTTCACAGAAAAGGTGTTTAGGGTTAAAGAGGTAGACTGACTTGCCTTGTATCAAAGAGTCAGTAACACAAGGACAAAGTATTAAAGTGGTCTGCCATCCATTTTCTAAGGAGGGAGAATTCTTTCCCCATCGAGTTTAGCTTAAGAGATCCATCAGTAGGAAGAGCTGGACATGGTGGCACATATCTGTAATTCCAGCACTGAGGAGGCCAAAGCAGGAAGGTGGCCATGAGTTTGAGGCTAGCCTGGGCTCTATAAGCAAGTTTAATGCCAGCCTGCAATACACAGAGAGACCTTGTCTCAAAATAAAAACAAAATAATAGATAGTAAAAGAAAATGGAAAGTCCTCTAAATAACAATAATGATAATGACAGTGAAGATAAAGGGGCTAAGGAAAAAATCTAGAAATGCAGCTGGTGCAGGAGAACACGGCCTAAGACATGGCTGAGGATTTAGGAACCCTAAAAGAAACAGCACAGCTGTCACATGGTATAGTTAAAAAACCTACTTTTTAGGAAGTCTAGTGATACAATATCCAATGTATCTTCTCTTTAAGAATCTTCTGGTAAAGATCTGAACTGCTTACTAAGTCTGTTGGAATTGAATTTGAAACTGTGTGTACATTGTTTCTGCTGTTTTCTTTTGTTGTATAGCAACAAGACAAAAAGCAAGGTAGTTCTTATAAAGTCCAAGTCACACTTGGGTTACGCTGACAAGTGGCAAGCAAGGCGTGGGCTGGAATTCATTTTTCTCCTTTCCACTCCATTACTTTCCTATAACACTTCGCTGACTCCAAGACGCAGGGCATGCACTGGTCTTTTCAGAGGCATCCATCAGCACAGCCAGTAATGTCTGTAAGAAACATTGTTTCCTGACAGCAACCAAAGCAGCACCCCAATAACATTAATAACAGGTTTACAGCTACTTTCCAACTGGAATCTCCTAGCCACAGTGTGACAGGCGCACAAAGGGCAAGTGACTTGCTCAAGGTCATGGTGATAGTAAGTAGCACAGACTCAATCTCAGGATTTGACTCTTAGTTGTATGTGCTTTTCCACAAGACTGATGCTTCTCATTCACGAAGTGTTAAGGTGGGGCAAGTACAGTTACAGTAAGATAGGAAATACAGCTCTAAATCTCACTTGCAACATATTGACTAAACTTGCTTTTACTCTCATACTTTTCCCTGAGATGGTCAAAGTTTTCTCTCTCATTTACTCAGAGAAGACTGGACTAGCCAAGATCCTCCAGGAAAAGTCACAGCAGAAACTGTGCACAATTGCCACGGTGGCTCCACTACTGTTAACTACTTGACTGGTGATGAATGGCTCTGATTAACTCTCCAAGCTGGCAAAACCTATGCCACCTTAGGGATAGTACAGTAATCTTTACTGATGGACTCAGCTAGAACTTGCTATGAAATCTGGGTTTGATAATCATGGCTCCCTTCTGCTCAAAAGTCATCAGACTTTCCGCTGCTTGTTGAATAAAGTTTCAACTCTTTAAATGAGCACTCAGGGCCCCTTTCAGCCTACTAATAATCATCCTCTGCTTGTATCTTGGCTTCATGAAACCATTCCCACTTCTACTGTATTTTTCCACTCCTATACATTGGTTGTACCATGCCTTATGCCTGAATGCTCTTGCTTATCTTTGGTTGGGATAGTTTTTCTTATTCTCCCAGTTAAAATCTCTCCCTCAATGTTTTACATCATTTCTAAAATATAACTTTAGTTCTATGTTTCATTTTCCATAACTGATTATAAGTGCCTGAAAGGAAAAGTGAGCTTTTAATCACTATAGTCTCCACAGTCTTTGCCTTGCACTGTGCTTTGCCCATGAACAACACAGGTGGCTACAGGATCATTGTGACAGAAATGAAACTGGTATCTCACTATTATCATAAGCAAAACAATGACCATATTGGTAAGCAAACTGATCCTACTATCTCTTAAACAATAAATCCAACAGTTGGAAATCCTCTATATCTAAGAGAACCAGGGCTCACATAACTATGTAAGTGAATTTCTCTTCTTCACTTTTCCACACATCCATAGTCTAACATCTCTATGATAAAAGTTAGATGATGATTTGGGAATGTGATGACTGTTGATAATAAAGCAAAGCAGTCCCCTGTGGGCTAAAGTTTCCAGCCTTTATTCAGCTTACTAGGTGGAAAACTGGTAATGACTGAGTTGGGCAAAATAAGCTTCTTTACTCCTAACAGAGATAGGGAGGGGTAAGACAAGTCGAAGAATTCTATAAAAACTAGATTATTAAAAAGCAAACACACAAGATAATGGTTATTTGTGGTGTATAGTTAGTGATCAGAGAGTAGATGGGAGGCTTTTGGGTTGCTCTTCACTAAAAATTTATCAAGTGTATACTCATGATTTGTGCATTGTTGTATATGTGTTAAAAATAAATATTGATAAAGCTTATCCAGTATTAAGAAACCAGATTGGGAATGTAGTTATGTGGCAGAGCAGGTGCTTAACATGAGAGAAACCCTGGATTCAATCCCAAGCACCAAGAGGAGAGAAGGAACCAGACCATTTAGACCAAAATTTAAAAATAATATTTAATATCATATAAAATGAAGGAAAACCAATGTCACCTTTTTATTTTATTTTAATTGGAACTTTTTTATATACTTTTTTATTGAGAAATCAATATGAATGAGACAGTGTCACAGCTGATTAATAGGACAGTTTTGATAGTCAATACACTGTAC
>NDGN011383596.1:0-18531 GCA_002564285.1 Tympanoctomys barrerae | reverse complement strand
AAGTTTCACTCCCTGCTTGGGAAGAGCTACTGCAGCCTCCTCTTATGAGTCAGCTGCACAACCGATGGGAGCAGCAGCTCCCAGGCTGAGCCACTAGGTTTGGTCCTGGGAACCTACCACGTAGGATGACTGTGCTCAAGGGACAGAGGCTTCTCTTGAAAAACACTGACAACAAGAAAATGCTTTTTTGTTTGTTTTTGATTTGGTAAATCTAAGGCTTCTCTGCCAATAGTAGTGTAACTCCAACTTCCAACCAATCAACTGCTGGAGCAAAGGCAGTAGGAGCCTCCAGATCTCCCTGCGAAGGCAAGCCTAACACGGGAGAACTAACTGAGTCTTCCTGTGTGTTACTTAAATTTTCCTTTTTCTCCTTTCTTTCACTTGACCCCTCTTTTCTTCCTTGTTTCCAGTTTGCCACTTTCTTTGTCTTTTAGAAAATAATGCTCATAGAAGTAATAAAATTTGCATGAAGTATTTTCAGAATTTCTGATGTTTTATTCTGTACTTCTGATTCTTTAACTGTGTAGCACATTTTGTGTTTAGAAGTCAATAAATAACAGGTCAATATTTTGCAAATCTTTTGTCAACCCACTTGTAGTAACGTTGCATCTTCTGAAATTTCTCAGCAGCGGTATATTTCCATCTTTGTTTTTCATCTTCAAGCCATGCTACTTTCATGCACAATCATTTATTTTTCAGCTTTCCCAGTGTAAGCCAGTCTTAAGAGAGTCACGTTTTTGCTCTCTCTTTTTTTTTCACTGCCATGGAAGAGTGGAACTGCTTTCAGAGTATGTATTTTCAAATTTCCAACTGTTGCTTAATTGCTTTTTAAAGTGATCAGAATAATTTGCACTCCCATGTTTTATGGTGTCAGTAGACTGCAAGAGCCTCTGTCAACATTAGATATTTTATTGTCTTCATTAGCAAAGCTCACTATCCATTCAGTGTTTTCCTCCAGGTTAACTGTTAACATTCTCTGGTCTGTTAGCAAAGGAACCTGAATGTGACTTTTTACAAAATTGATTTTACCATATAATATTGTATCATTTATTTAATGACATGTTAAACAATTGCATTATGCAATTATGTAATAGGCATCTTACTACACACTACATATTTAAAGTCTGTACCTATGTGCTATATACTTGAATGGTCCCACAGTGACGCACATCATCTAATATTCATGCCCTTGTCCTTTTTCCTGTTCTTAGTCATCAACCCAAGGTGCCTCTTAGAAACCAGTAATGATCCCACATAAATTTTGAGGGCAGATCAGGAAAAGATGTTTGAGTTTCTGAGTGAGTCTGCTGGGCTCACGTGTACAAGAATCCACAGTCCTGAGCACTGCGGAGCTGCGAGGAGGGGTGTGAGGACCTGAGAGTCACAGCCACACGGGTGCCCCTGCAGCAAGAAGCAGAAGCCAGGCCTCCTGACCAGACACTGCTCACGGGGGGACTCGTGAGCGAGACGAATGCTGTCTGCTGCCTTCACTCACTTCATTTCGGGTGTTTCATTGAAAAGCAATATGAAAGTGACAGACACTCTGTACCTTCAGGGTCTCTGTCTCTTCCTCTCACTCTGGCCTGAGTGGAGCAGCCTACTATGCACACGGATGCAGACCTCCACACTCAGCATTCTAATCTTCCACAATTATATGAATTGAAAATTTCTCCTGCTGTGTTTTCTCACTTGTTACCCTTGCCTTCTATGTTTGCCAAGCCTCACAGAAAGTTTTAATTTCAGGGAAGTTTGTCATCCTTAGCTCACATGGTTTTTGTTTTTGTAAATTTATTTCAAGTAAATTTTTTGTCTACTAAAATGTCGCAAAATTTTTTGGCCAATACTGCCTTGTAGAAATCTCACAAGATTTAAAAATAATACTTTGCCTTTAGCTGGTGATCTAGAAATTGTGTGTGATGTGAGAAATACATGGAGCTATCTCCTTCATGTGGCGAGCTGACTTCCTCAGTGTATCTGGCTTCTTCTATGATTTTTGAAGGCCCTTTAAATATGGAGCTTTATATTGCATTTTTCCTGGCTCATTTTATTTTATTAGTTGCTGACACCACACTTCTGCAAACAGTTTTGGCATTGTGTTAATATACTGCTTATATTGCCTATATTTGGTATTTTTTCAGTTGTTTCATTAGCTATTTTGTATATATGTTTCTTGGCAGGTTAAGTACTTTTCCTTGGAATATAAAAATCTGATAGTTGAAATCTGTAAATAGGATTTTTATTGGGATTCCACTGAAATTGTAAGTTGATGATGGCTAAGAAGCACATAACATGAATTATATCCAATCTATAAAGATTCTTTGCATGATTGATATGAATCAACACAAAAGGCATTTTTGAAAATATCAGTTTGGGAGAGAATTTGATTTTCTTGGAGTGGAAGTCTTGTTGATAAAGCTGGGCAGTCATCACTGGTGGGAACTGCAGAAGAGGCAGTTGGCACTAGGTTGTGAGTCCGGCCACTGAACTCCAAATGTTCCCGGTATTACAGTTTCAAACAGCGAACTGATCGTACAAAGAAATATTGGCAGGTTTTGGCACTATTTTCACTGCGAAAATCTGAGAAATATTTTGATCTTTCCTGAGCTTCTTCATTATCTGTAAGTTAGATCTTATACTTACTTCTATGTATGGTAGAGGGACAGAAAAATACATAGTCAGCACCTGGTCTTCAGCTGTTTGACTCATGTGATTCTTTTTTACTCCAGGATGATTTGCAGCATTCTCAAAACCAAAATCCTCACTCTGAACTGCAGCATCCTGCAGTGTCCTCAGAGGCCAAGAGTTTCTGGTTACCGAGTATCAACAGCCAAATGCTCTTCACGCCCAGTACTGGTTTCATGTAATAATGATTATGAGAACAGTAACAGTGACTTGAAATGTGATAATCTGCCAGGGTCATCTCACATTTACACTCAGATGAATGCAGCTACAGAATTAGCAAGACCAGACTCCTTTAAATTAATAAAGAGATATGTTTTCAGTAGGTCATGCAGCTTTATTTTCAAGAATTCCTTATCGTGTGCTAGGGTTTGTGTCTAGTTGTCCCCCTAAAGCCTCATGCAGTCATGGAGTGGACTTCTGGAGTTTGTGATTAACTCATGATCCACTGGGATTATGGGTGTAAATGCTGCTGGGATTATGGGTGTGAGAGCTACCCCTAGCCTGGGGTTGACAGCCTGAATGCAACATACGGCAGACAGACCTGCTCTCTGTCTGTTGCCGCTGCCCCTCCCTTTGGCTCTTGCTGTTTTGCTGTATTGTGCTTCCATGAACGGCTGCCCTCCGCCATGTGCCAGTGTGCCGTGGAGCCAGCTCTGTACGGGCTGCAACCTCCACTAACTGTGAGCTAAATAAACCTTTCCTTCCTTATTTCTGGATGTTGGGTATTTGTCCCAGCAAAGAGAGAAGAGTGACTGAGACCTCAGGTCACTTTTGAAATGCTATTCTCAGGCATCTCTGCCTTTTATATTTTATAGAATCAATGTAGGAAATAAGAAAGAGAAGCTAAATGTATCTCCAGGCCACCAACTGGCTCCCCTTTCTCTGCGCACCTCTACTGGTGTATTTACAAAATAAAACAAGGAAAAATAAATAATTTTGTAAGCTACCATAATAAATTTTGTTACAAACAAAACAAAACAAAAAAACCTCTTCCTGGAAAATCCTGCCAATTTCACAAGTTAACATACTGTGAAAGCGAGGGTTAGGATTGACCTGGTGATCGCTTCATTCATGAGACACCATCTTGCTGGAATCAGTTGCCGTATCGTACCTCATTTGGTCAATTCCCATTTATGAGTTTAGTCACCGCGTCAAGCACTTTCGGAGGTCAACAGAAAGCTATAGATGCTTTGGTGGATCCAAGTCTGTTTCTAAGTTCACGTAGAACATGGAGTGCAACGACGATACAATTGTGTGACTACTAGTAAAGGAATACGTGTAGCACACCGCCTCTTGAGTCTTTCCCACTCTGAAAAAAGCAGCATCTTGAGAAATATACTTTAACGGTTTTGAAAACCTAAAGCTCATGTAGTACTCCGCTGCGAATGTAGCTGTGTTCATGAGGGATCTCTGCAGGCCCCGAACAGACAGTGCGTGCGTAATGACGTAACGGGGTAGGCTCGGGGAAGGTGGGGCTGTCTCAGGCCAGCGCACACACAACGGGCCTCTGCGCACCAGGGCCCCACAGCTGCAGAACCCGAGGGTGCAGGGATGCCGCAGCAACCCAGGTGGAAGCCTGGAAGCTCTCCAAGAGTAGCTCACCGAGTCAGCGTTGGGAAGTTGAAGACAGCAGAGACCGACGTCCAAGGACCTGGCTAGCAAAAGGCGCAATTGTTTAAGAAGGCAGGAGCGCTTCAGGCATAGGCACACTTCTGTCTTCTTTCAGGTTTATATTCCAAAATCCAGGCGTCGCGCCTGCTGACCAGGGCCACCAGGAACCTGCGGGGGAGAGAGAGGGTCCTTGGCACATTTTGCTGGCCTGCAGGTCCGTCATCCGCAGACACGCCCACACCTGGGCTTTACTACTCTGCCAAGAGGTTCTAACTCGGGTCATGCTGACATGACACAGGCAAGAGTCACATTAATGGTACAGTCCCCGGATCAATCTCTACCACACACACAAACGGGGCAGGGGTTAACCACTAGCATGAAAACTCCTATGATGCAGCTCATAAGGTGCATAGTTTTCAAAATATTTTCCTTATATTCTGAAATGGTCTTCACCAATGTCAGATGGAGGGTTAGCTTGTCTACCATCTAACAAGCTTGTCGCATTGTCTAAAGCCCTCACAGCATTCCTTCGGTCAGAGTCTCTGCACCATTCTTAACTTACATATTTTAGGCAAAAAAGAAGGATCATTCAACTGCAACCAGAATTGCAAACACACTTTTCAAGTGTTTCTCAAAGTATGAGTTACTTTATGATGTTCTATGTTTATGAATAAGCTGATGGTTACTGGTATGTCTTTCGCAAATGTTTTTTCATTTTGAAACTCTTTTTCCTCGCCTTCCTTTCTGTCACCTATCTCTGCTTTTCTCCCCAAAGTGGCTGTGTTTTCAAGTTCATTCTCTCTCTGTGTAGACGGAGAGAAAAACTATGCAAGGATGACATGCCTTCATCATAGCTGCATGCGCTGCTGAGGAGAGCAGGCCAAACTTGGCCTCTGTTCGGAGGAGCTCACGCCCCTCCATTCCCCCTGGAAACAAACAGGGAAGAAATCCAAATCCAAGCCTTTATTCCAGTGCCAATAATTTTATTCTAACTTGCGTGTCTCTCCAAAGAATCTCTCCCCATAAACAGCTATCCCTTGCTGTCTACCCAGAAAACAAAGCTGCACAGAGCTAGCCAGCAACTCAAAGGAAAACAAAACAAAACAGATTACTTCAAACCTTTGACAAATCACCATCAGAATGTTGTACTTTACTTTAAGTTAGTCGTTATCATTCTGATTGTTTATTGGCAATAAAGGTAGAGAACACATAACCTCATGCTGGGAAAGGCAGCCCGTAAGCAGGGTCCCCAGGGCGTTTTGCTAAAAGTGACCTCATGAACCTTGGAGCCCATGTTCCTATGGTGAGCTGGGAGGCCTCCACATCATGCAGGACATTTACAGATGTCCACTGTCCCTCTGCTCGAGGCCCTGTTGGCCTCCCTGCACATAGTTCGCACTAGTCTTCTTCCCAAAGCTGGTCCCGCCTCTTCACCTCTGCAGTGTGTCCTGCTTCAGCTGGGAATGTAGTTGCATTGAAGAGCTTGGGCAGAGGTTGGACAGAGCTGGGGCTGCACATGCCCAAAGCCCTGAGTTTGATCCTCTGTCCCACAAAACCAAACCAAAACAAGTCAAAACAAAACAAAAGCCAATCAAGCAAACCAAAGGATTTCTTCTCACTCACAAATTCACTCCCAACCAGGCATGATCACAGTATCTTTTTTTTTTTTTTCTTTTTTCCTGTATTTTAGGGAACTTTTTCCAGGGTGCTCAGGGTCTCACTACTAGATTGGACTCGCAGTGATTTTCCTGTTTACAGCCTCCCAAGAGCTGGGATTACAGGTACGTGCCACCACGCCCAGTCTCAATTGCTGTCTCAGTGCACCCTGGGGACGGGGCAGGCACAGCAGGTCCAGGAATCGAAACACCAGCCACTGAGCCTGCTTGCACATTACCTTTTTATTGCATATTCTTTATTACCATTTGATAGATTATATGTAATTTTTCTTTGTTTTGGACTAATCTAAGGGAAATTAGGTGACATGAATACCAGACATTTTTGGGTTTATTCTCTTTATACCACCTAGATAGTCTGGTATTTCCTGATGAATATTTTGGCTTGTAGAAAACAATTTTCTTTTTTTTTTCTTTTTGGAGGAACCAGGGATTGAACTCAGGCCCTTGTGCTTGCCGGGCAAGCGCTTATTCTACTGAGCCATCTCCCTGGCCACCTTTTTTTTTTTATTAATAAATATTTTAGATGCATAATTAAGTAAATACATGTCCCTGCTAAAAATTATGATTTGTTACATTTATTTGTAGGTATTTACTTCCTTGTTGTTTCTGTTTTTTTACATACACTGACTTTTTCTTTTTAAATTATTTTCATAAGTACATATACGTAGTATATGATATTTATATTTTTTGGGGAACTGGTACATATTCATAGTACTTCTTAATTTTTAGATTGCAGCAGTTTTAAGAAACAATAATGAATTTATTTCTTCTTAAGGAAATTACCTCCATGCCACTTATATCATTTTACTTTAAAATATTTATTTCTAATGATTGCTTTTTATTAAGCTATCAAAGCTTGATCATAAGGAAGATTTTTTTTTTTTGTATTTTTGTATTTTAGGGAAGGGTCTACAGGGCACTCAAGGTCTCACAACTAGATTGGACTGGTGGGACCCTCCTGTTTACAGCCTCCCAAGAGCTGGGATTACAGGCATGCACCACCATACCTAGTGTCAATTCCATCTCAGTGCGCTCCAGGGGTGAGGCCAGCAAGGCAGTCCCAGGGATCGAACCCCCGGCCCCTGTGTCTGCTTGCAGATGCTTTAATCCACTGAGCTATTTGGCCAGCACAATAAGAGAATTTTTTTGTCTGTATTTTTAGGGAAGGGTCTACAGGGTCTCACTACTAGATCAGACTTGTAGTGTTTCTCCTGGTGGCCCAAGGAAGACATTATATTGTCACCTTATTATTGCTATTTTCACTGATTAGCATTGTGATCCCCTTTTTGTTTTCATTGTGTTTTCCGCATTGCACCTATCAGTAAGATTTGTAAGAGAAAAGTTTAGTATTTCGGCAAAGTGTGGCTTATAGAAAGAGAAGAAAAGGAGCGGAAATGGAGCCAGCCCTTGACGAGAGGAGACAGGAAGGCCTCTCACACACGTGCGACCAAGGACTTTGCCGGCAGGAGTGGGCACGGGAGGTAGCGTCCCCCCGCCGCACGCCTCCCTCCAGCGGCAGCTCGCCTGGCTTGCACACACAACTGCTGCCCCTCACCTGTGGAGAGGGCATTGGGGTGAGCCAGCTGCCTTCACGGACAGACTTGCAGACATTTGCTACTGAAAGACACCCCAAGTGCTAGGCTGTGTGCCTAGGTGTCCCCCGAAAGCCTCATGCAGCCAAGGGGCAGACTTCTAGAGTTTGTTGTGATTAATTCATGATCCAGCGCTGGGATTATGAGTGTGAGTACTGCTGGGATTATGGGTGTGAGCACTACACCCAGCCTGGACTGACAGCCTGACTGCAATATAAGGGAGACAGACTTCCTTTCTGTTGCCCTTGTTGCTGCTGCTCCCCCTCCTGCTCCTGCTGCCTGCTCTTGCTGTTTTGCTGTTTGCTTCTGCCATGAACTGCTAAGCTCTGCCGTGTGTCCTTCTTGCCTTGGAGCCAGCCGAGTACGGACTGAAACCTCCACAAACTGTGAGCTAAATAAAACTTTTCTTCCTGAGTTTTGGGTGTTGACCATTTTGTCCCAGCATTTTGAGGAAAAGTAACCGAGACACCAAGTGATGTCTTGTCCTGGCTTCTATTTCACAGAGTGGTGTTCAGGAGGTCAAGAGCAGGTGTGATTTACAAAGCCCTAAGCCTCCCTCTGCAGGAGGTGGAGAGCTGCGGGGAGGCTCTGCACTGTGTCTTCCTTCCTGGGAATTTACGTCACGGTGCGCAGCGCGCCGGGAGCCTTAGGGGTTTCTACAAAGACTGCTCACTCAAGTCTCTTGTCCCTTAGTGCCTTCCCAAACCTCGTTGTCTCTCTCTGTGCTGTGTTAGAGAAAGGCAAGTCACCCGACATGAGTAAAGTCTCCCTTGGCTGTAGGGCCAAGTCCCTGTAATACTGAGAATGTTCTAGACTCTTTCTCATTCGCCTTCACTTGTCATTACTCCCAGTTCAATTGCTCCTTGATCACCTGGATCCTCCAGTAACTGACTTTCAGTGGGCAAATCCTAATACCAGCGCCATTCCCTTTGTTGTGGGTAAGGATTGAAATTCTTTCATGTTCTTGAAGAACGTTGGCTACAGCCTAAGTTTCCTCATAGAGCAAGATGATCTAAACAATGGTGTAGAAATGGTTTAATCATTTTGGGCACAGCATTATTTTTATAGTTAAATAATATAGACATGATAATCAATTAGGATTTGTGGCATCTAATGCTGAAATACAATTTATCACTTTTTCTTAGGCTTGCTTTAAAATAAAATACACTGCTTACAAAATTGATAACATATGGGTGATGTAACCATATAGGTAAAGATCTAAATGAGCTACTGGGAAGGATTTCTGCTTCCTGGAGTCCTTTGATGTGAAAAGTTTTTAAAGGGAGGGCTGAAAAGAACCTTTGGGATTTGTGAGATGATTCAATCAGAAACCCAGCCAAAGGAAAGGCTGTTACCAATAGGAAAACTAGGAAACAAATTTGCCTAAATAATGAGAAAATCAGGGAGAACAATGGTGAAGTCTGTGCTGGCTAAAGCCTGTGATACGATATTGATACCCAAAGCTGATCCAGATCCTCGAAGACCAGCAGCCTAGTAAAATACGTGTCACTTGCCCTGCCTAGCGGAGAACAGGGAAGATAATCTGAAACAGGTCATTTTGCTAAAAAGCCTCTGGAGAGAGCCCAAGTCAACTCCTGCAGGCCAGACCTCCAGAGCTAATTAAAAATATATCACTTAGTAACAAGTGGGCTTGCACAAGCCAACACGAAAGAAACCAAGTTATATATAATTCAATATGTAGCTTCCTCTGCTAGGCTGCATATTCCTAGAAAGACTGATGCAGTTATATATAAGACACAGTGAAAGCACTGACTATAAATCGGTATTAAATATTGATGCTCCTGATACACACAGAGGTTAACTTTCTCCCACAACTAGGAAGCTTTTTGGTTCATCTAGCTTTTCCCAGAAGACTGCAGCCTCCGGGACTCCAAGGTGCTTGATTTCTAGCTCATCGATCCTAATTATTTCTCTTCCCAACTCAGGGTTAAATATACCTTAATGGATCTTAAATCTGCCCGACAAAGAGGCGGACTTGGAGACTCATCTTCCCCATGACATGCAATTATTAATTAATGAGGGTCGGCTGCAGAAGAGGCTTGCAGCTGATACATGTAATAAGGGAAATCATTGCAGACCGAATTATGCACAGTAGAACAGGAAAGAGTACATTTTATTAGGGTCATCACAATTTCCTGTTTCCAAACTAATTAAGTTAACTCTTTCTGTAGTTTAAACAAATTGTGTTTATGGCTTTCAGGTTGCCGCAATTTCCTTCTAGCAAATAAAATGCCTGTGTCTTTTCATTAAGGGCAATAAGCTTCCTTCCTACATCAGTTAAGTTCGACTCTGGCATGGCCATGTCTGCTTTTGACTATGGAGTGAGGGTCAAGTTGAGTGTGCAGTGTCAGTCTTCAGAGTGTGAGTCAGTGTTGGCAGCCAAGAGCGACCAGGAAATGGACAAAGAAGTCTCCGCCGGCCCCAGGACTGTTTCCCGACTGAAAAAAAAAAACGCTCTGCAACAGCGTGACAATTAACTTCAAGCCACTCCTTCCCTTTTGGGACATTCTTTCCACCTGAACACGCTCTGTTTATCTAATATTATCTGAGACTTTGACTTGGAGTGTTCATCTCCCGAGAGTATTCTTTTCAAGTTTGAGATCTTATTAAAACAAAGGATGTCTGATGACCTTAGCTTCAACTAGCTGAACCATATCACAGACCAGATGTGCTGAGCCTCTTGGAGAAAAGATCTGCTTGAAAAAAAAAATAAAGCAAAACAGTAAAATCACAAGGCTTCCAGCTTCGCACACTGACTTGTTTCCATTGGGGAATCCCAATTTTCAGGTTGCATTCTTAATATGAAAACACCATGTAGGTTTCCCTACTTAACTCAGTGCTGTAGTTTAAAAATGGTTTGTATCTCAATGTCATGGAGGATATTGTCCTCCAAAGTCACAGGAAGTAATGGCATGAGATAAGGTGGCAAGAGTGGGACCCCAGGATTGGATACTGGAAGTACTATAAGCAGAGAAAATCACTTAACATGCTACCTGTGGACCTGAGTCCCTACTAGCAAAAAGACCATCACCAGAATTTAGCTAACCCCAGAACTGTGCCCCAGAACCTCCAAAACTGAGGGCAATAGATTTCTTTCTTCCATAAATTGAATCTGTATCAGGATTTTATTATGGTAAAGAAAAACTGCAAATACAGCCAGTTATGCTGAGTCAGATTCTCTTATTTGTGTTCCACTTGGGGACAATTTGAGTAATGTATGTTCTTCAGCCTCTCCTCAACAAAATAAATAGGGAATGGGGATGAAGCTTTTGTGATCCAAGTGTTCATTAGTGTTGCTTTGCATTTCCCATTGTAATGCAAGGCCTCGGAGGCCGGAGAGCTTCTCCCTAATGTCCTGTGCACAGCCGTTTCCTATATATTGCATATGCTACAATTTAAAAGTTGCTTGATTCCTTGGTAACTTAGTCTTGTGAATTTCACCTTTGAGGACACGCTGTACGTCCTTGAAAGATAATAAATGTGAGGCTGTTGCTAAATCTTAAAACTTTACCAGCTTTCTCTGAATCGATAATTGCCTTTGGGGGCTTCTGGAACGCCCTTCTTTTGGTAAAGCTGGTTTACAGGAAGCCCTCCTCCGTGGCCGCGCTTCTACCCTTTTCTGGTTGTTTCTCTGTGTTTATTGCTTCACTTTCCCACTCTAACAACTGGCAGTCAGCGCACTGCCAGGCAGCCAGAAAGAATCCTGCACAAGGCTTCCATGCCGCTTAGCCCACTGCATCCTAGGCCTCCTTGTCCCTCTTCTCCAGTCTCTGTGCTCCATCCTCTTCAACGAGGGGGCTCAGAGGTCACAGAAGTACATGAGCTCTTGAAGGGGTCGGGTGGGTGAACTGCGGTTATTTATGATGATGTCAGTTATCACTAAGAACCTGAGATCAGCTTTTACACACTTATGACAATAGTTACCAAGTGGAACATTTTGAGTTGAACACACACATTTGTTCCTTTAATTAAACACACATTTATTAACAGATTATTATTATTGATTTTGTATGTTAGGGAAGGATCTACAGGGTGTTCAGGGTCTTACTACTAGATTAGACTTGTAGTGATTCTCTTGTTTACAGCCTCCCAAGAGCTGGGATTATAGGTGCGTGCCACCACGCCCAGTCTTGCCCAGTCTTGGTTGCCTTCTCAGTGTGCCCTGGGGGCAGGGCCGGCAAGGCAGCCCTGGGGATCGAACCTCTGGCCCCTGTGCCTGCTTGCAGGTGCTTTAATCCACTGAGCTATTTGGCCAGCCCTATTCACAGAATATTATTGAATGTTGAGGCAAAACTATTTACATAAATAAAGAAAATAACTAGAAATACAGACTTTTGCTACTATAAAATAACTTAAGAAGTTTTGTCTAATGAATCTCCAAAATCCTTGGCTTCCAAGTATCAGGGGTGTCACTTCTTCAACTTATCTTCTTTCTCTCTCTCCTCTCCCAAATGGTTTAGTTTCGAGAACTGGAGTTCCCGGCTTAGTAGATGCAGCAGGTGAGTTTCAGATTTTTCTTGCCGTGGCTTTCACACAACTGGACCTATCATAGTTCAGCTGATTAGGATAAATGTCAAGATGCAATTAATTTTTGGTGACTCTACAATGTAGAATATCAAATAGGTGTCAATTCTTTCAAAAACTGGTTGCAGTTCCTCTTGACTGTCCCTAAGTGTTATTGGTGAAAAAAAATGAACATTGCCCCCACCACCGGCATGCTGAGCCAGCCACTGAGACCAGGCACGGTGGTGAACACCTGTCATCCCAGTGCTGGGGAGGCTGAAAACAGGAAGACCACTATGGGTCTGAGCTGCACAGTGAGACCCTGTACCAAATACATAGAAAAGAAATGAACATCTCTTGGCTTATTCTTATCATGAACCCAGAGTCCAGTCCATGGGACCATCAAGTTTTCCTGGCTGAAAAAGATATTTCATTTGGCTCATGATCTCGGCTTCTCAGAGCAGGCAGCGTCACCCCTCTCGGCACACTCTTACTTCTAGCTCAGTGAGAATCAGTATGAAGCCCTATTTCTAGGAAAGAACATGCATGATGTAAAAAGAAAATAAAAATCATCCATTCTAATGATCTGGACACAGCATCAAACTTCTAGTTTAAGATTTAATAAGGGAAACCTCTAATTTAATATTTGTTTTCAGTTGGCATTTGAGCTAATATATTTTTGTAATTGGCTAAAATTTAGAATATTTTCCTCATCAATTTTGGATATTATGCAATTTCAACCTTTTTTCCTCAAATCAGCGATATTTTCCATAAAAACTAGCATGTTTTAAGATAATATAAAGACACTGTTACATTATTTTGACACAGTTGGTATTTAATTTTTAATTTTTTTTTTGCCAGAACAAGGGATTGAACCCAGGCCCTTGCACTTGCCAGGCAAGCACTTATTCTACTGAGCTATCTCCCTGGCCCCTTAAATATTTCCATGAATATAAAAATGATGATTTATTGGCATTTTTAGCACATATATTTGCAAAGTTCTGACCCATATAACTGTAAATGTATAACTGAGGTCAGCATCCCAGATATAACTCAATTTCCTTGAAGAGATGTCCCTGGACAAAGAAATAATTTAGTGTATCTCAGCATAGAGATTGCAAGGAGGTACCTCTAAATAAACTGAGGCTACTTTTAAATGTAACAGATAGGAAATTACAAACATAATACAAGATTTATATCCACGTAAACAGGTAATTTATGTCATTCATCTCAACCATTAATTCCTCTGATGAGATGCTATATTTTTTTCTGTTCTCCCATGAGCTGTGCTTTTTGCACCTCTCAGTCCTCTAGCCAGTGAGTCCCACTCCAGCCTCTGAGCATGAGTCCACGCTTGTTGCTTAATTAGTCCTGTCCTCACTGGGGGAGGTGTGAAGGAAGTACTCAAGAGAGCAGGAAGCATTTGTCGCCTTAAAGGCGGGGAATCTTCACAGAAGTGCCTCCATCTTCGTGCTTATTATTCTACCCTTTGTGGGTAGGATCAACTAAGGTAGAATACTAGACCTGTTTTTCCTATAAGTTCTTTCATTGAAATTAAGAACAGTACTTTTGCTATGAAGCATTTATCGTGCAAGATCCTACCTACAGTATCTGATGCAAGCAAGAATGCAACTGTGCCCCAATACATGTTAAGCAATAGATTGTTTTCATATCTTTAAGTGTATATTGAATATTGATGCTGTGCTAGGCCTGGCAATGCTCGCATTGTGAGCAATGTAATCCCTTACACTTACCTCACATTTTGGCTGACCATAGATTGTTCTGTGAGTGAATATTTCAATATCTGAAACCGTCTTCATTCATTAAAATTTTTCCTGAGTTCTTACCCTCTGCCCGGCAATGACCATGCAAAGGGAGATCCATTCCCTGGAATTGCGAAGATTCTCCTGAGATGTAAGATAAGTGCAGAGCCAGGTGATGAAGCAGGGCAGCAGAAAGAGGGGGTTGCATGAACTTAATACCCTGTAATGCTCTTTCTTCAAAATGAGTATATTTGCATTACTAGATACTGACAAAAGACAAGAAAGTAATGATATACTTAGTGTTGTCAAAGAATGTGTTTAGCGTAATTTAGTTTTACCTGCAGGCTCTTGAGGTAAGAAATGTTTATAGTGTGTGTGAAAGGAAAAGTGACACAGCGCCATGCTTGGAAAGAAATTAAAAAATTACATTGTCATGAGTATAATTGGGTTTTGAATTGGAAATTGTAATGAATTTAAGATCCTAGTAAATTATAAATTAAATGACTTGGGTTCAGTGGTTATAGAAACTCCTGCATGATATTCTGAGCTTCATAAATCACCACTTTCGAATGTAGATGTGATTACTGACTAGTAGATGATGATTTATAATCACAGGCTTTTTTGTGTAAGCTGGCATTTAACGTATGACTGTAAAGATAATAAAAGATAAGAAGTAATTTCCCTAAACTAGGAAACTTTTCAATGCAATGTTTCAGGGAAGAATTATTAGGCTGCAAAAGCTATGTCTCCTGGGGCTTTCTCCAAGTCATGTTTCGGGGGCTTTCTCTGCTACCACCCTGACATTTGATCTCTCATGCAGGACACTTTGGCTGGATGTAAGGTACACCCACACCTGCAATCCTTTCTCCCAGTGATTCTTAATCCAGAGTTCACTTGAATTCCTAACTGAAAATAACTTCCAGGTTTTCTTTCAAGAAAACTTCTTTTAAAATGCTTTCCCTGGAAGTCCAGGATGTGGTCTCTTTAGGGCTATTAGACCTAGGTTTGACATAGGAAGTGAGTTTTCCCAACAGATCTAAATTGATGGGAGGAAAAAGCATTTTCAGGTATGAGAGTCCAAGAATCTTCCTTGTAGCAACCAGAAGTCCAGGAAACCCTTGGAAATGGGAAGATGCAGTCAGGTTCCGTGGTGACAGGGCTGTGAAAGGCAGTGGACAGAATTTGGTGGGACGACAAGGAACAGTGTATTTCTGCATTCACTGCAAGTAAAAATGTTGGTCGGAAGATGCAATATCCTTCATTAAAATACTATAAGCATATATTCTAAGAGCAGAGCTAAAGCTATACCCAAGATTGCAAGATATAAACCAGCTATGGAGGCTTCTATAGTTTAAAGATGAGCCTGGGACCTTGACTGCAGGGTGTGAATATTTATCCCTGGATGGGGGCATGATGATTCAGATCATTCTCAAAGCACGGTGGTCGTTTCTGGAAAAGCAGAATCTTCTGCTGTCAGTGTGGTCTGTACAGTCCTGTGACTTTCCCTTTTATAATAACTAAACTATCTCCCAATTATTAAATACTATGAGTCAGCACAGTATACCTTTCATGAATGGTCAGTCTTTCAGAATTAAAAAAGAAATGAAATTATGCCTTCTGGGTCCATGTTAATAGTTAGGTATTGTGTTGAACCAAATGAGATACTAATAGATAAGGCAAAATCAAATAACAAATAAAGCAACGAAACCGTGTAGCTAGTTGTCTCTTCAAACCTGATGCTTCTGAATTTGGCCCATGTACAAATCAACTTGAAACATTAACATATTCTGGTGTACAATGAAGCCTCGTTTCTGCTGTTACACCTGCTTAGAGACACAATTTTCCTTATATCTGAATTCAAGAAATCCCCCAATAGGGCAGTCAGTACCCTGCAGACTGTCTCAGAGAGCCTGGTGCTTGCTAGAGGGACATTCACTCCGAGAATGTTGGCATCATGAAATGCAAGCGGGCCAAGTGCAAGACTGGGCTCCCGGCCCAGCGTCACTAACTACCAGGGGGCAGGAAAGGGGCACAGCTGCCAGCTGTTACAGCCACATGGCTCAGCCTCTGCCACCTCCTCTGTTCTTGATACCACAGTCTTCTCTGGTGTGGGGCGGAGCTTTCAGCCCAGGCCTTGGAGCCCTGTCCGTGGGCTACAACTGGAAGTACAGAGTATTACCAGAGCTTTTCTTCCAGGGACAAGTTAAAGTCACAGTTTAAACACTGAAATGTTGGGAAGATTCTACTACTCATGTTTATAGTTTATATCTATTTTGTTTCAATGAGACAGCAAAGTTTGATAAATTGCTGTTCAATCATATCTCTGGTCATACACAGTATGCAAGAAATGACTATAAATTCTTCATTAGGTCACTTTTCACAATTAATGCTACTGAATCTAAAGAAATGGCTCATTTAAAAATTAACTTGAACATTATTATGCATCAAAATAATACTATGAGTCACGAACATACATAATTAGGATACAGAGAGGTGGGCGCTCTCCTGTTTGTATTAGATTGCTTTGCCAGCACCGAAACACAAAAGACAACGAGGCTCAGTTTTGTTCTCAGTTACATGGTGCTTCGCCCATCATCAGCTGACTCCAAGGTAGGAGGATTGTGGGACAAATTCATGATGGAGTTCCTGGAGGCCAGGAAACACAGCAGGATGGCAGAGGCAGGGAGCAAGGGCCAAGGGCGGTGTGCAGCACCCCAGGTCACCCTCCACCGCCCACCTGGGAATTCTCCTGGGCCATGCTGATGTGTGAGATGTCTCTTCATCCCGTCAAGCAGGCCATCGCCATTAAGGCTGGGTCTGTCTGAATGTGGTGACACATGTCTGCCTCAGAATTGATGTATGAAAATAAATACGTAACAAGACTTTAGCCTAGCTCCTAAAATCAATCACTAAGTAAATGTTATGTCTTTAAACTGCTCATCATTTTACTGTTCTGAGAGCTCATAATTAATTACACTATCATTTTTCATATTCTTTGCTTCAGGTTTTTATTTCCTTCTTTGAAATAAATATTGATTCACTTATAAAATACAGAAGCAGAACCCCCAAGTACATCAGCAGAGTCTTCACATTTAAAAAAAATCTTTTCTGTATTATTGACCCCAAAGAGTGAAGGTTATAACATTTATTATAAGCTATATCTTAATTATGCTATTTTCCTTTTGCCTCTTTATTTCTATATTATCCCATTGGATCCAATTTTAAATAAAGAGACCACATGCTTCTTAGTTGTGTAGGCTTACACCTTAGAGTCTGGTATCATTTACTATCTACTTATTCTCCTTCCAAATTTTTGGCTACCACCACTACACTCTATTAAATAAGTCATAACCACAATTAAAATAGTTCAGAAAGCACTATTTTTAAAAAATGAAGATGATAGGTTAGCTTGTGAATTTCCAATTGCAGATACTGTGAAGGTATCAAGGCCAGTTTGCCTACGGTTCCTGCTCTATCTCTGTTTCCTTTAGTTGGTCCTCCTAGTGCACCATGTTTCTTTCCCTCGTATTGTTTTTGATTTTCGTTCTTTCTTCATTTTGATTAGTGCTGTTCAAAGCATGCACCCATTTTCTAACAAATTACACTGACCAAGGTCATGCCCTGATTGGCTGATTACTTGTTTATTCATCTCTCTCAATTAACTTTGAAACTAGTATTTTTTGCCCTGTCAGAGACAAAGTTCAAGTACTTTGTGTGAATGTGGGAAAATTATACCGATGTCTGCAGCTACTCTAGCTACAGTTCAAAGGCTTCCTGATGGCCACCAGGCAAAGATTACCAGGAACACACATATGACCAAAGTAGTGTGTGTTTCTAGCTCTAATAAGAACAATTGCTCTCTCTAAAAGAGATCTGTGAGCTTTGTGGGGAAAATTGTGTTCGGTGGGGGTCGATGAAGGGCATAGGCCTGTGTTTGGTGAATTTGGATCTGACAAGTAGTTTTATAAAGCAAGGGTGTTTGAGTGAAAGCTCTATTAACATTTTGTATCTAAAATGTGAGTGGGATTGAAGCTACCTTCATCTCTCTCTAGTGGGGTGGACTCTAGGAAGGTAGCTGCAAATTTTACACCTTCTATGAATTACTTGATGATACGAATCACATTGCACTAATTATCTGAAATATCTTCACGGTATATAAGAATGGTAGCATGCATAGTTGCTATTCAATTCATCTTTACTGATTCATTTTGAACTTTGTTCCTTGGATAAATCAGCTACTTTATAGAAATTTTACGTGATCTATTCAAGATTTATCTCAATGATAGAAATATCTACCAGGTGTACAATGGTATTTTTAGAGAAAGATGTTTTAAGAACTTTTATTATAATATTTAGTTCTCATATTAAAATAATATGTTTGTAACATTGTATCTGCTTTATGAATGAGCAAGCAAATATAAATATATGCTAATAATGTAGCCAACGCCATGCAATTGGTATGTGGTCATGTGCATTTTTGTCAATTACTTTCTTTGCAGAAATGTGGCCTTCTACTTTCTGAATTTCTAGATTTATATTTTTGCAACAGTTTTAGGATCAATAAGACATATAGCATATGACTTTTTTTACCCAATATTGGCTTAATTTTTTTTTTTTTTTCAGAACCGGGGATTGAACTCAGACCCTTGTGTTTGCCAGGCAAGTGCTTATTCTACTGAGCCA
>NDGN011383582.1:0-10430 GCA_002564285.1 Tympanoctomys barrerae | reverse complement strand
TCTCTCTCTCTCTCTCTCTCTCTCTCTCTCTCCTCCCAGGACCGGCACGATGGCGTCCCGAGTCACAGCTCAAGGCTCTCCCAGCTGGGCTCGGTGTCCCAAGGACCCTACTCGAGCGCCCCGCCGCTGTCCCACACTCCATCATCGGACTTCCAGCCACCCTACTTCCCGCCCCCCTACCAGCCGCTCCCCTACCACCAGAGCCAAGACCCCTACTCCCATGTCAACGACCCCTACTCCCTGAATCCACTGCACCAACCCCAGCAGCACCCCTGGGGGCAACGGCAGCGGCAAGAAGTGGGCTCAGAGGCCGGCTCCCTGCTCCCCCAGCCTCGGGCAGCCTTGCCTCAGCTCTCAGGCCTCGACCCCCGGAGGGACTACCACTCAGTTCGCCGGCCGGACGTGCTGCTGCACTCGGCCCACCATGGCCTGGACGCAGGCATGGGCGACAGCCTCTCCTTGCACGGCCTCGGCCACCCCGGCATGGAAGATGTCCAGGTAACTGCAAATTAGGTAGAGGATAGCCCAGGAGGGACCCCTCAGGGCAAGGGTTGGGGAAGAGCAACTTTGCCTCTCTGGAGAGAAGTTGTTCTCATCTTTTAAAACAGGACCAAAGGGTCAGGACTTACATGTTTGTATATATATATATATATATATATATATATATATATATATATATATATCTGCAGCAGTGATTTCTGGCAGTGCAATTGTGAATTAGAGGAACTAAAACTAAACCATGAAGGGGATAAATAAGAAATGCTTGATACTTTGTGCTCATTAGAATCAAGGCTAGCTTTCGGCCCTGCCTCAGCAACCCTACTCCTAGCCCCCCATTACTCTGCATGCACAGGCGTGGTAACCCACACAGGCACAACCAGCACATCTGTGCATGCACAGCCGTGCACACTACAGTGGGTGTTAGTCCCACAGAGATGGCAGTGAAGTCCTGGCTGCCTAGAGACCAGGATGCTAGCACCAAGGTGCCAGCGCCTCTGGGTGCGCCGGTGGTTCCTGCCGGAGGGGCAAGATTGTGCCAAGGGTAACCATGCACACTGGGAGAAAGGCCTGGGCTCTGTTTGTTTGTCCTGCTCCTGATGTTCCCATCATGTCAGAGCTTTGCCCAAGAGAGTCACTCTCTGAAAATGGAATATTTGTAGGGGACAGACCCAGAGGTTCACAGGTCAGTTTGCAAGTCCATGAGAACAAATCCATCTTGGGGTTCTTCTCACTTTTTGATCTATTGGATGATGGTGGAATAAGTCTGCACCTTCACTCTTCCACCCACCCCTCCTCTGTCAGTTTTCTGTCCATGCCGTCAGCCAGCCCCATGGAAGAGGCATCACGTGTTTATTTCTTAAAACAAAGGCTCAAAATACTCCCCCTACCCTCCCACCATCCCATCTGCAACACAATGGAGCCTGATTTGGTTGAGAACAGTTGGTTAAATTAAACAAAGGAACATCAGTGAGATGATTTCTAAAAACTCTTTGGGTGATTCTGAGCAGGATTTTCCCCCTCTAATTTAAATGGTTTCTAGAAAAATAAATAAATATGCCTGAATGGAATTTAACTGACACTTCGATCTCATGGGCATAGTTGTACATATTATGCATTATTGTAGATGTGGTTGTGAAGCGAACAAAAATGAAAGGGAAAAGGGCTGCACAAATCATTCTTCTCTACCTTGCTGAAAGGAAAATACGTTTTTAAACGTTTAAAATGTAGTGCCAGAGTCAAATACTGTCTGTGTGTGGTCTAGGAGTCGTTTTATTATTTTAAAAGAAGTTTGTTTATTATTTTTAAAAAGAATGAAGTCAGCTGATTTGTGCCTGCATTTACCCAGAGTAATGATCAATGGTTTTGTTGTTTTGATTGTGATTGTCCCTGTTTGGAGATACTGCTCATTTCAAAACATCTTATGAGAAAGGAGAATATTAAATAGTCTTCCTAATGCATTGGGATGATATGTATCTCAGGGGGAAAGTTTTTAAATTAACCTTTCTGAGTATGGTTCAGAGTGCTGGATAATGAAAGCGGATCAACTCATTACCATTGCTGCTGGTGTGGCTAACACTGGCCTCGTCCCTGCTATCCTGCATGCTGGCCGAGGGGCGCAGACAATTGAATTCAGGAATTCTCCCCTCCAAAGAGGGAGAAGATTGCTTTAGGTTCCGTTATTGGCTTTTTTTTTTTTTCCTAATGACAGAATTGTCAGGAGATTTACTGTTATCAAAGTGTCAGGAAGGTTTTAGAATCGTGTGAGCAGAAAGCACAGGCTGGGTCGCTGCTGTCTTGTCCTATAGAGGCTGCAGAGGTGGAGAGGGCAGTGGAGAAAAGAAAAGAACCAGGGTGTGACCCCTTCACATCTCTGGCCAATCCAATTCCTTCCCTATTCCTGCTCCAGCTTCACTTCAGCCTGGTGAGGTGGGGAGGTTTATGGGACCTCAGAGCAAAGGACTAAGAGACAGATAACACCCAGTGCTTGTCCTGGGAAGGAAAGAACCGGGCAGGTGAGATTCCTGTCACCTTCTCCAGGCCAGACCTCCTGAGGACAGGGTGAGGTCGACAGGACACAGGAAAGTGGCAAAGACAAGGGAGAAGATGTAAGTAGGACCAGACACCCCAGTCCAGAGACTGTGATTTGCCTCCCCTGTCCTACCAGAAAACCCACTTCCAAGTCAGGGACTGGAATGCTAAAGCTGCTCCGCCCGTGGGGCTTCCAGCATTCCCTGCAGCGAGGCTGCAAATGGGCTAGCTGCACCTGTGCAGTCAATAAAAGGGGCAGGAGAGTGCCCCGGCCTGCACCTCAGACGCACTTGTTCAGGCTCCAGGGTGCGGCCTGTGCTCCGAATCTTCCGCACCGGTTGAGAGCGGTCAGCGCCTGAGGTCGCTGCCTAGGCCGCTGGGTCAAAGGTTGGGGACAACCCGAGGCACTCAGGCGGGGCCACCTCCCTGCAAGAGGGGAGAGGGAGAGCTAATTAACCAAATGCTTCTAATATTTTTTAAATGAAACTATAAAACCCTGTCAATCTCTATTTCAATTTACTCACAGGGGCCATTAAAGTAGCAAATCGCTGTTTGGGTTTCTGGCATGACGCACCGCACCGTCGCGAGTGCGTAGGGGCTAAGGGGCAGTGCTTAAAAACTAGGAAAAATGGGTCACAAAGAAGACTGTGACAGCAAGAGCGATGACACCTGGTCGAGGATTGTGGAGCAGCCGGGGCTGCGGCTCCTTCCGCCCATCCCGGCTGCCTGACCCCTCATCCCCTCTGCCACCCAGGAATGCAAACCTATAAACATGCTAAGCCAACCCCCAAGCGCACGTGCGCGCGCGCGGGCACACACACACACATGCACGCACGCGCGCACTCACACACTCAAACACACCCTTGTGTCTTAAAGCAACCCCTGGTATCACTTTTAACTAAAGAAGTCTAGTAATTACGAGTCTGAGTTGTTTTTCCTCGCTTCCGCATGCAGTCCTAATTAAATCTTTACGATCCTCCCTGTGCCGATTAAGCGCCAGCATGCTGCGTGAATATCCTGTACGAAAACCCAGCAGGCGGCCGTAATTAGATAGAAAATCAGACAAGAGCCTTCTCATTAACTACCACAACGACCCCACGTCGCTGAGCACGCGTGTGTGCACGTCTGCGCAGCGGCGCGGGCGAGGTGCTGGCCGTCCCGAGTGCGCCAGGCCCCGACGTTGCGACCCCGGCTGGAGGCCGGCGAGCACGCGGCGCGCCCCGGGGAGTTAGGGACGCGCCTGGGGGGGGGGTTCATTTTTTTGAAACAGCTTTTTAGTGTTTCTTCAGATGTGCTTGGTGTGCTGCTACACCGAACACAGTTTTCACCGAGAGGTGATTTTCCTCACCTCCCCAACAGCGAAAAGAAACAAACCAGCAACAAATCACCCTGGGTGATGAGAAAGGTCCGGTTCCCAGCCCCGCCGCCTGGGCTGAGGCATGCGTGGGTGGCGGGTCCGCCTCGAGCCTCCTTTGCAGCCCTCTCCTCTGTGCTTCCCCCTGGAGAGGGGGTCAGCTTGGCCCGAACCTAAGTTCTCAGGGCTGAGCAAAGCCCTCTGCATTTCAGAAAGACCCAGCATCTACTGCCATCGGGATGGCGGGGTAGGAAGGGTGGAGGGGGGCTGTGTTTGGACACCCTGGGGTTCGGGGCCCAGAACTCTGCTCAGATACGTGGGACAGTGAGGCCCCCCACAGCTGTTCGCAAACTCAGAGCTCAAACTTTCCCTCTTAGGACGACACGGTGGCACAGGAGAGGGGTTTCCTGCGATTCCCTAGGGGCAGGCTGTCAGGATCCAGGGTGTGTATGTGTGTGTGCGTGTGTGCGTGTGTTGTGCGTGTGTGTTGGGCGCACGCACTTGCTGCCTTCCAAACAGGTGTGCTCCTCGCAGGCAGTGGTGCGCTCCTCCGGGCTGAGATGAGCCCGCGGGGCGGCAGCCCGCCTTGGATTGCGGTTGTGCCCGCAGAGGTCCGGAACACCGCGCACAGACCGCAGCGGCGTGGCCCTGGAGCCTCGCGAACGTCTCTGTGTGCTGTTCGCATTCCACTCTAAATTGCTCAGGCTTTAATTAAAATCCTATAATGTAAAGTGTTATATATTTGTGAAGTGGCTCTGGGGTTAAAATGGACCACCATAGCATGGAAAACTAAAATTGCTCTTAACCAATACTAATGAAAATCTGTCAGCACTTGCCAGACTTTCGCAGTTCATCCAAGCAAATATTATAAAGGCTTGTAATACTGATGTTTTATATAATAATTGACCAATATTGAATCCTAGATGTATCTCATGGTTCCCTTTCCCTTTTCTTCCAGTGGAAGAATTTATAATTTGGGTGAATTTCATTTCTATGTCGATTTGAAGGTAATAATGATAATAATAAAACCTCTCTTCGTGAATTAATATAAATGGAAATAACAGAAACTCCCACATAGGATGACATGATTTATGTGTGCAATTCTTTAGTATCCAGTCAATTTGAATAGTGATGTTTTTGCATTTACAGTCAGTTGAAGATGCCAATAACAGCGGCATGAATCTATTGGACCAGTCTGTCATTAAAAAAGGTATGGATTTTCCCTCCCAAAAGTAAGCAAAGTTTTCCCGCGCTTTAATGTCTTTACGATGAGCGTTCACTTTGGGAGACTTGGATATTTATACACAGGGTTTGTTTACAACCCTCCTGCAACGGCTGTCAGACAGGTAAAAGGAACAAGGAAACAGGGTAATGCGGAGTGAAAGCCTGAGAAACGGAAGGACAGAAACAAACGCCATTTCCCCTCTAATACATCCGGTAGCCATTCTAGGTGCATCTTAAATGAACTGTCATTATGTGTGGAGTTGCCTGGGAACCACTGGCTTCCAAAATGCGCCACAATTGTCTCATTGATAACAACCACACTGAGCCTAAGCGTATCGTTGAGGCAACTTCTTTTTGCCTTGTTTTTGTTTTGATTTTTTTGGTAGTAATTTTGCTTCCAGTTCTCTGTGAGTTGTCCCTCTTATTATTTGTAATTGAGCCCAATGGGTTGCTAAATGCACGCACCCGGAGGAGCTGAGACAGCCCACGCATGTACCTAAATCTTCTCCACACACACTCGTGATTTAGTGGGGCTGAGGAATCACCCCATACTGTTAAAGGGCATGTGATATTAACAAATGTTTGCAGTCTCTTGTACAGCTGTAAGCAAAATAATTAACTAATTAAACTAATTAAATGTAATTACAATAACTCATTTCGGGCGTATTGCAGCTGCTTAATTTTTTTCTCTTCTTCTCTGACAGTCTCTGAGAGAATGCCTGGCGATTAGAGCGGCTGCCAAAAGGCCTGAATGTCACTCACATGCCACAAATTTAGAGGCCCGAATGTATAAACACTGCAGTATTTAATTATCACAGGAACTTGTGTTTGAAAACACAATTTTAACTACTGTAACCCTTTCCTCTGAATGCTAGAGAAGCCCAGCCCTCTGACTGGTGTCAACAATCCCAAGCTTCAATCATTTGTGATTCACTTGAGCCACTTGACATTGACAAAAATGATTAAAAAAGAAAAAGAAAAAGGAGCTTTGGAAAGCAATCCATCTAGATTCAAATTGGAGTAGAAGGATTGCGGAATTGCAGAAAGGATGCGGTATTCTCAGTGTGCTTCTTCGATGCAGGCATGAGCAGGTGGGCGGGGTACAGTACCCGAGAGGATGCCACTTAGCTTCAAAAGGAGTGTGCTGAGAAATCCTGAGATTTGGAGCAAATTCTTTATTTTGTATATTGCTCAGAACAATCTTGCCCTCTTTAGACAGCACCTTCTCGGGTGCTCAGCCCCAACTTTGGAGGCGCCAGGGCTCTCACTGCTGCTCCTTGGAACTGTGCTGGCAGCTCACTTTCGCTGCTTCCTCTTGGGTCTTCTCTTTTGGTTAATTGCTGGTTGATTGGAGCAAGGTGAGGGAGGAGCTTCTCCGCCGCTTTTTTGTGTTGTTTCCGCTCCAGTCCTTTCAATGGGAGGCTCAAGCGCTTAGCTGAGGGCTTGTATCCTAGCAACATCATTTGGGGCTGGCAGTGGACATGCCCAACACGTGGCCAATCAGAAATGGTATTAGTAGTCAGGCCAGTAAAACACTTAAAACTTATGTACCTAGCTAGCAAAATGGAGCTCGAAATATTCTTAGATACGGGAGGGACACTTTGGCTGCAGGACTTGAATGTGTTCTTCTATAAAAGGGTGAATATTCATGTATAAGGTTATCTGTGGAAATTAAAAATGGGTATCAGTGGCTAAAGTTGCAATTTCTGTTTTGGGAAATGCTGGAGTACTCTTCAGAAAGGTATATAAGTTTAAAATATCTAAGTAGCACCCTTGTCACTTTAATTGATTCAAGGGACCTGGTATGGGTACGAATGTTAGGTCAATTCCATTATTTGATATTTGAGATATTTGCTTTATTACGTGAGGGAAAGATCCTATTATATTTTTATCTTTAAAGAGCCGTAGGCAAAAATGAGAATAAATGCTTGATTTATTCTTTCTAACTCACCACAAACCACTTAAAATAAAGCTGGTGGTTTACTTCCCTCTTCCCTGTACCCTGGTCTCCTACCTTTGCCAACGCCCCTCCCCACAGGGGATGGCTCTAGGAAATTAATTTTATAAAAGAAATGAGCATGTTTTCTGGATATTCTAAACTTCAACAACTGGCAGGGGATTTAGTTGCTTAATTTATTTTTCTAATAGGCTTTTACATAGATTTGTAAAAATTTTGCTTTATACATAAAAGGCCAGCAATAGAATTGGTCAAGGTCTCTCTCTCTCTCTCTCTCTCTCTCTCTCTCTCTCTCTCTCTCTTGCAGGGGCCCTCCTCAAATTCAACCCGCCTAATTTTTCACCCGTGTTCATATCACCCCACAGATTACAGGCTCCTTCTTGTGTTATGTTTGCTATCTGGGCTTTAGCTGACATTTCTGAAGTAATTTAGTTAAGAGGAAATGAGTTGTTCCCAGTAGAGAGAGCAAACGAGTGGAGTGAAGGTAGCCAGCGTGATAAATGGCTCTTTCATTTGAAGATCTCCAGAGCTCGTTTACGGCTAATTTTCTGTATTGGCCCCCTTTGAGCTATTAATGCAATCGGCAGGGACCGTGGCCCCTCTCTTCTTAGTTGCCCCATTAGAGCTCCCATTAAGCCGCATAGACTCAACTCCATGGCAGGAGTGTGTGTGTGTGTGGTGGGGGGAGTAATGAAAGGTGCTTTTTAAACTCTCCTAATCTAAACCGGCAGAGGGTGGTTAATACGATTTGAAGGGAGCTGGTCAATGAGCAATCAATAAAGTAATAATGAGAAGGATTCGGTACATTAACAGTCTAAAAATCCAACAAGACATTAAAAAATCATTCTTAACTCTCAGTTCCATTAAGATTAGGAATCTGGGAGGGAATGCCCAGCTAATATAAAACATCGCCACCACCATGGAGCCTAACTAACGAAACCTTACCTAGATTTTAATATAAAGTTTTTGATGCAATCAGAGACCAGCATGCAGTCATTTTGACACCTTAGACAGCAGAAAATATGCTGGGATTTCTTGGAAAGGCTAGTGTGGCTGGAGTCCAAGGTTCAAATGTTGTTACTGTGGGGCATTTTTATTGGTCTTAGGGATATCCTGTTTGGTTAGTTTCAGTTCAACCTGCGTTCTCTCCCACTTTCTTGCCATCAGTTCTGGCCTGTTCCCCATATAAACACTAGCTGATTTGGATTTTCTTAGGGAACAGGGATAAAGACATTTCCGAATTCGAATTCCAGTGGGTTTCTTTGAGATTCTTCCTTCTGGCCTAGAGGGTGAGGAGTACCAAGTGTCTCCCTGTACCCAGCAAAGCTTTGGGATTCTCCTCAGAGGAAGATGTTCGCATTTCCAGAGGCCGCTTGGCTGCCAATAGTGATCTATCAGCTAGAGACCCTGAGATGCATGCTATTCATCCAGGGAACCATTAGGGTTCACAGAGTTCTAGGAGCGGAAAGGTGAAACACTGCTCTCCAGCTTCCCAAGTGTGGAAACCCTCAAGTGTGGAGACCAGGAGCTGACAGGTGATTCGTCAAGGCCCCACACCTCAAGCAGTGACAGCCATCTCAGTTTTCAGTTTCTTCTACTCTGTCATTAAGGGACACCGCTGAACATTTGTAACTTTCTATATTATACCCTTCTCCATGGGAAGTTTTTTCTTTTTCTTTCCACAATTTCAGGCTCACATTTATGCACTGACTCGACATGTAGAATAAAGTGTAGCCCCTGGCAGATGAGGAAAGGCGTGAGTATGAGGAAAGGGTTCCTTGCTGCTAACCAGTTGTGACTTCACTTTTTGCAGTCAGTCTAAGTCAGTGGCGAATCCTTTACTTGTGCCTTTATTCAGCTCATGTATCTAAGTCAGAATCCCCTTCCATGAGACTCACTGCCCCAGTAGAGGGGCTCATCCCAGAAGTGTAGCTTTCTGCCAGCAGCTAGTGTCATTAGTGGTTAGACAGCAGAGACGAAAAGCTGTCCTCTTAACACTTTAGCTCTGTTTTGTCCACTAATGAAGAATGTTATCCAATAATTTTCTCCCTTAAAACTCCACTCACTGTAAAGAAATATGGATTTTTTTTTTGAAACGTGCCTTTTTCTTCTCGCTCGCATAATGCAGTGAAAAGGAGAGGTTGGTGAGCTTCGTGGGTGCTGCGTGCAGAAGCTGCTGGGGCCGCCCAATCAAGGAGGGGAAAGCCACTTTTAATATATGCACGGAAAATTGTAAACATGTAAAGAACAGAAAGCTTCGTGCTGGGTTTCGCTATGCTCCATTTCCTCGCCATTTCCTGCTGTCGCTGTAAACCTATCGCAGTCATCTCTGGGCTCTGTGAGCAGGAACAGTGTGCTTATAATTACTAACAAATCAACCGGGCCCTGTTGCTCTCTGAGCTTATTGATAAGCTGGAAGAAGGCAGAAGAGAAAAGACAAAGAGAATTAAAATACAGGGTCAGTCAGCTGAGCAAAGCAGGTGCGAGAGTGGAGGGGAAGGCAAATCGTCACAAAACTAGTGAAAGCTGGGACAGCAATGTGCAGCACCTAGTCTAGGGACCAGTGCTAAACCAGGTAGGATTAAGAGCCTGCGGGTATAAGCCACAGTGTGAGGACATGATTTTGTTACTTAAATTAGGAAATGAAGATGTAATCGGAGTTACACTTGCTCGTATTGTCTGTGACTTGGAGGGACCCCCCCCCCCATGACCCAGGGAGTGGCTAGAAACTGGCTGGATTGGGGGCATTTAGGTGACAATGGGTATGCAGAAAGGGACAGCCCTGGGGTTGCAGCAGTATGCATTCCCCAGAGGAAACAGCTTTTGTCAGGTAAATCAGGCAATTAACAATAGTAAAATTAGAGGGCACTTTGTAGAGTGTCTCTAAAGGCCTAGATTTTCAAGAGATTTGGCATGCAGGATTCAGAGTAGGTAGAATTCCAGTATTTGGCGATGCAGTTAAGGAAGCAGCAACTAGACTCAGTATTTTCAGCTTAGTGGAGACTTAGTTGTTGCTAAAAATTTTAACTAATATTTAAGTGATAAAGTAGTATTGCTGAGTGTTCAAAATGAGATTTTTCTCCAGCTTATTTCTGTAGTTTTCATCATATTAAAACTGAAAAGAACTATCTATATTTTAGGGGAACTTTTTCTTCCAAGTGAACGTAATGCCAGTTTTATGACTATAAGTTATTGGTCCTTAGGCTTTGACTATAAATTTGAAATATAGAATAAGAGATGATGTGAAAAATATGATAAATGAAGGAAAATGCGATACTGTGTATACAAGTTAGAAGACAGGGACCAGGGAGATGGCTCAGTGGAATAAGTACTTCCCTGGCAAGCGCAAGGGCCTGAGTTCAATCC
>NDGN011383581.1:0-16869 GCA_002564285.1 Tympanoctomys barrerae | reverse complement strand
AGAAGCTGCCCCAAGACTGCATGAGGCTTTGGGGGGACACCTATACACAAACCATAACAGATGTTCAGAGCAATTCTTTTACACAAAATTATAAGCTTCAGGATGTGTCTACTTAGAGCTCACACCAAGACAATCCTATCTATGGTGCGGAATAATAGATGGATTAGTTAGGTGCAACATAGACTATAACTTTGGCTCTATGTATGATTCTTCACTAACGCTTGGGTAGGGTGTTTAGCTTCAACGTCGTTGGCTTATATAATGGGATAATGCAATGTCCTACCAGATCTTGTAGATTTGATGTGGGGACTAAAATATTACTGTGCAAAATATTTCAGTAGGTTTATGAGAATGTGTATTTGTAAAAGTTCTGATGGATATGTTTTATTAAGATTAAGATACTCACATTAGCCTCCTTGTCTTCCCTTTGGACAGTGTAAAGAACATGATCTGGCCATGATTAACCAGTTGCTGGATGATCCAAAGCTGACAGCCAGGAAATACAGAGAATGGAAGGTCATGAACACTCTGCTCATCCAGGACATCTACCAGCAGCAGCACGCCACACCCGCCCCAGAGGGCAGCCCCCAGGAACTCAAAAAAGAACCTTCTTCTGTCTGTGCTGACACTTCTATCTGAGAAAGAGCCAGGACTCTCTCCTCTCATAGTGTGTGTTGCAAGAAATTCTACAAAAAGATGCCAAGAGCTTACATTTTTCCTTAAAAGGAAAACTGCAGTTCTTCAAGCAGCAGCTCCTCCTCTAGAGACACAAGTTGGGTGAAAAGAGTAACCAAATGCAGCAAAACCCCTGCTCCCACCTGGACCACAGCCCTTAGGATGGGGACTGTTGAGTTCCTTTGAGGAGCCATTACTTCATCCTCCTCAGGGGAGCTCTGAGCCGGGCAAGGCTCCAGGTGACTGTGAGACGTCTAGCTCCTGCCCCATGGATCATTCGGTTTTACTAGGGATACAAGTATCCTTTATTTCACACAAAGCTCTACTTTCCAATAGGAGCATGTACATGTCCACTTGTTGGACTACAGAGTTCTCCTGTGAGTGGACCCCAACTTTTGCATACTTGTTTATAGGCAGACCAAAAATTGTTTGCCTCTGATGTAGTATGGCAGAGGCTTGTTCTCTTGCTGAGAAATACTTTATAGAGCAAGGTGCATGGAGGCGCCTGGGGAGGAGGTGAGCTCGGTGCCCCACTCAAGGAGAGGGCGGCCTGGAAACTTCACACCTTGCCCTGGTCAGGTGATCTGGCTAATGTTTCTTTATCTCACAACACCTAGAGAAAAACTAGCACTTGAAAGTTGGAGACCTCTACTTGCTCTTAGCTTTCCAGAACAAAAGCAAGAGACAGGGATAAGGGCAGCAAGGGAGGTCCTGTGGCCTGTGACTGTGGCCTGGGGCTGAGGTACCTGTACACCGTGCGAAGCCATGACCAGTTTTTCTGGGTTGAATATCGACAGGATGATTCTGGCTTCTGAATTAGTTTAGTCTCATTATTTGTGGAAGAAATAAACCCAAAGCAATCAAAACAACAAAAGAAATAAACACAAGTGTTTTATTTTTGTATGTCAATTAGTGTGCTATGTGAATAGCTATCTATGTTTCTTATTTAAATATATTTATAGAAGTTAAAATTGCTAGTGTTTTGAAACGATATACTATTATATGTTTTGTCCTCATATATATATATATACACACACACACACATATATATATATATATATATTCTAGAAGTATATACTTATTTTGCTTGATAAAATATTATGGATTTATTGGAGTTATGTTGCACTATAATGGATGAGGAATGCTCAGGAAATTTTGTGTCAAAAGTAATGGGAGCATGTACTGGTAATTTTATATTTTATGGATTCTCTCTCTTCCTCTCTCAATCTCCCTCCCCTGCACTGTCTCTCTCTCCCTCTTTCCTTGCTCCTTTCCTCTCTCTATAGCTCTTAAATTCCTGTATCTGCTGTAAGTTATTCTCCTAAATTTCACTTTAGGTTATCTCTTGTATTAGATAAACTTTAAGCTTTATGCCATTGTGCTCATAAACCCTAGACCAAATGAAAAATAAGCAATGTAGCGTTTTGGCTAAAGATTCAACAACAATTTGGAGATTGCTATGAAGTATCCATAGACAAGCGAAGTGAAAGCTTTACTTCCTAATCAGAATGCAGATTTCTCATCATATTTCATACCACAACCCACAAGAACCTGTTTTGACCCTACCTTCTGCTAGCAGATTGTTGATGTAAAACTCTATGATCAAAGTGTGGCTTGACATTTTAGTAGAAATAACTTCCTGAATACATCTGCAAACTAGATGGAAATAGTTGTGGACTATTTCCCCAGGCTCTACTAAGAAGTCATCATTCTCTGCAAACAAACAAACAAATATCTTAGCATTAAGAAGGAAAGAAAGGAAAGCCCAAAACAAAAAACAGGAAGCACGTTGTAATAATAGACACTTTGCTAAGTGACAATGCCACTCAGCTTGACCTAGCACACAGTTAGACATTTCTGGGCCAGAGAAAGCCTGAAGAAAATGAGCCACTTGGGTTAGATGATGCTCCGGTTTTAGAGGTCAGTGCTTTAACCTCTTGGCTCTCCAAATTATCATTGATAGGTTCTGTGATTCACAGCTATTTGACATTTGATGGTTTGGGATTCAAGGGGAGAGGTATTGTTCACGGAGGGAGATATTACGGTGAAGGAAGTCCAGGATCAAACCAAAGTGTATTTCCACTTCTTTGATGTGGTTTGCAGCACCAACCTGTAAGATTCCTAAACATTTTTTCCTGAATTAAGGAGCTCCACTTTTGAGTAGGGCTTGCAGATACATGTAAATGTTTTAATCTGGCTTTTCATTAATGCTTACTGAACTGAATTTTTAATGCAAACTCCTTCATTCAAATTTAAGGACAAAGTCAGCTATGAGATTACTTGAGTAGGCCTTAAAGTTATTTTTAAACTCACTGCAAAGTTCACCTGAAAGCATCTGCTTAAGTGAACATCTCCAAATGAAAGTTAGGCTGTAATTGTGTAACACTGCAGCCTGGCTCTTTAGAACGCACTGCCCACTCGTTAAGAGTTTTCTCTTTTGTAGATAATTGCCTGCAGTTGGGCTCGGTTGTTAGGAAACAGGGACAGCTACTGTGAGTTTCCAGCCACTGAGAGGCATGTGTGGGGACACTTCCCAGGCACTCCAAATTCTCACAATCTAAATAATTTTGAGAGGACTGGATTGCTTCCAGTTTACTGTTGAGGAGTGATCACCTCTGAAATGGATCTTGGGTAGCTCATGGGGTCTAACGGCAGACTCCTTTGCCCACTTCTCTAGCCATAGAGCCATTGGAATAACCCAGAACTATGGCCATCCAGAAAGGAAACGGAAACCCGTTTAGCCTGTAGACTCAGACTAGAGACTGATATGGTACCCTCACTTGTTAGCAAATTGCAAATACATACTTGCAATCCCACATCCCACATCCGTCTTGCCTTTGAAGTGTACATGTTGCTTTTAAGCATTCTTACTTTTCCCCACAATAAGCTCAAATCTCAGAATAGGATCAAAGTCCCAGCGAGAACTCTAAGCCTACAATTACCATGACTGTAGGAGGCCTAAGAGATCGTGTTTGGAGTCAGTGTGAGCCCATGCCTTACATTTGCACAGCACTCTGTAGCTTGCAAATTGGTGTGGTCCATTCTTTCCATCCTCTCTCATCCCAACCCTAACCCTGCTACTGCCCTGTGATCTAAGTGGGGTGATTGTGGGTTATCATTACAGTGAAGTGCTTGGCCCAGAATCCCCAGTGGTGGAGCTGGAACTTGAGCTTCACCTCAGGACTCGTCCCCTCCCTGCCTAGCCTGTTGTTGGAAAATTGCTGCTGGAGCCAGCCAGTTATGGAGCAAAAAGGAGGAATTGGATCCTGTGTCTCTTGCACTGGGGCTCACAACACAGGAGATGATCCCTGCTGGCTTTTTGCTATACCAGCCTAAGGGGCTTCTCTGTCCTGACTACTTTTCTGTCTGAAGGCCCAGCTCTCACCTGCTGTTAGGCTGTCTGTGACCATCTCTTTCTGTAAGTTAGACTTGTTGTTAGTGCTGTGGGGGTCCTCATATGAAGGAAGGTATCTTTAATGGAATGGAGAGTGTTCACTTTGTTTTCTTTCTGAGGTGCATCATGTCAGATGTCAGAGACCCAACTTAGAGATTAGAGATCAGTCCTCTGACTTTCCTGTCTCAATTTCTCCCCATATAATTATGATGATTTCCTCAGGGAGACTTTAAATCCCAACGTCAAAGAGATGAGACAGATTAAAAGAAGAGCAGTTGTCAGTCTTTTGAGGAGAGGTGCTATATCAATTCAAGCCATATTGAAATGCATGGATACATACCTCTGTGTGAAAAAGTCACACATAATTTAGTAAGTGACCCATGTACTTACCATCCAAATTTCACTTTTATTGAAAAGCTGCTTATCCAAATAAAGTTTTAGCATGTGTCTCTTTAGTCTAATGGAGACTTTCCCAATTATTCCCCTTCCAATGTTGTTTTTCTCACAAGAGAAATCTAAATTTAGCAAGAGGAGGTGATTGCCTGCCTATGGTTTTGTTATGAGAAATTACAAATTAGAACCCCCTTAAACTAGATACTTTACAACCCCCATGAAGTGGGCTTCCTGCCTGAGTGAACATGAGCTGGAAGGAACAGTTTCTTTGCTTCTTAGGAAAACCTTTATTCTTTTCCATATGACCACTGCACTACATCAGAAATGTTAAAGATGGATTTTTAAAAATTAAAAAATTTTTTTTTTGCGAATCTCTTCCTGTGAAGAAACTTAATCACTCCGTATTGGCATTTCTTTACCTACAGTCCATGGAGACATTTAATACCCCATAATAAAAAGCAGGGGCTCACATCACATGTTTTAATATCGTTGCATGACAGGGATGTGATTTAATACTGCATGGCGTTTGGGGCAAGGTGTTAATGTGGCAATGATGTCTTAAATTCTATTGTGCTTTTATTCTTTGTCATCTATCATTTTACTATACTAAAAAAAAGAGGCATGGCTCACTTCTCCTGTTTTATGTTTTTGAGGTTGACTTGTAAGATAAAAATAAAAACAAAAGAAAATGTACCTAGTAAAATGACATGGAAAAATGCACGTTGCTAATATTGTTTAATTTCTGCCCTACCGCGGTTGCTGCCTCAAAAACCAAGGTTGTAGTGCCCTCTAGTGGCAGATGGAAAGATAATAGATCCCAGACTTGATTTTATTTTTATAAAAGATCTGATTATGTTGGGAATTCATTTCAACAGTAACTGTTGTCATCTGCTCCAGTGGCTCTCTGATGCTTACAGTTTTCAAAATTTACCAGTGGTTTATAAAATTTAACTTGCCTGTCATATTATTGCTAGGCATGCACATTTTGTTTAAAGAGCTTTACAAATTCATAGATTTAAAAAATTACAACTGGTGGCACACAAGTCCAAAAAGTTATATAAGATATTTATGTGAAAATTAATAATAAAAAAGGTCAGAATATCCCCCCAAAGTGATTTTTGTCTGGATCCACTGATTGCACAAAGTCCACATTGGGATTTAATTCACACCTCCTCGCTTGCTGCTTACACAAATGAAGGGTTTTCCATCTCCTACCCTGGTCCTCAACCTTCATGGTGAGCTCCACCCTATTTATACCCCATCCTACAACCACCAAATATTTCTTAGTTCCCCTATAGAAGTAGAATACATTATTTTAAAGTAAAGGGCTCAGAAGAAGTCCTGGATACAGTGTGTTCCTTATTTTTACACTACTCTTGTAATCCTCTCCTAAAGACTAACCCAAATCTAGTGTCTCACTCAGGTTTGTTATCTTTCCATTCTGGAAGTCAGAATTCTGACATAGTTTTCCCTGAGTTAAAATCAAGGTGTTGTCAGGACTGCTGCAGAGAAAAATCATTTCTTTAGCTTCTGGAGCTTCTAGAGGTCCCTCACACTGCCTCATAATCAAGGTCCTCATCTTGAAAGTTAACAACGTCCTAGCCTCCTGTGTCTTTTCTTCCATAGTTACATCTTCCCCAGACTCATTCTTCTAAGGCAGCTTGTGTTTACAGTGGCCCCACCTGGAAAATCCAGGCTAATCCCTTTATTATAAGGTCAGTTGAGCCACAATTATCCCTTGTCCCTATTCCCTTCTGTAACATAGATCCTGGTTATGCTGCTTACTACAAACCATTGCAAGCGTCTGGAAAAATCCCCATGAGCCATTAACACACCCTAGAAATACCAGGACTTCAAGGTTTTGACAACAAGCTTGAAAGTCCTTTGTTGTACCATGTGACTTGAACTTGACTGCATTGAGGTAGGTTCACCAAAGGAAACACAATTCTACTTTTACGAGGGGGAAAAGGAAGGCAGTCCTGGATTTTACAATGACATGTACTCAGGTACAATAGGGACGATAATTCAGTAAGCATTAGCTGTCCATAGTGCCTGCAGTAAAGGCAGCTGGTACAACTTCTTCAGTGTATGAGAGGTGCGTGGGATCGAAGCAGCTGAGTGTCATGATGCTCAGAGAACTAGGCCAAGTCCCTTCACAATGTAAAACAAATGGGGGAATGGCAACCAGAGGAAAGGACGTGGACCATTTGGATCTTGTAAGACTGTTAATAAGAACATGATGTTCCTGCAGGCGAGATAAATGTGAGCCTATAAGAATATACATTTTGCTTATACATTCCCTCACATGTGTATATATAAATAAATTGTATAATAAAAGGGGATAAAAGTAGATATGCAGAAGGCTGAGGTCAGCTGTCTCAAAAGAAAATCATAATCTCTCATTCAGTTTTTAGATCTAAGTTGCAAGAAATAACTTTCCATGAAGGAAGATTTTAGCAACACTATGAGATAGGTACAGGAAATTCCCTCAGTCCTTCCTGAAGAAACCTATAACTAATTACATGTATTGTCATAAAACAGGAACATGGAGTGCATAAATCTTTTCAGGAAAGTTGGATACTGGGTACAAATAGTCTGTGATTCCTGGGAATGGTTGAAAATGTAATAGGTGCTGGGTTAGCGTAGGAGAACATAGTGAATCAAGGGACCAATAGCCCATTTCCTCACTAGTTTCTAAATGTATAATTGCAATGGCAAGACCTAGCAGCTGTAAGAGCTCTTTGACCAGTAACATCTATTGTAGTGAAAAAGGGCAAATAAAACTCCCTGAAGCAGACTATTTCAGGAAAGATACTAAATAAAAATCAATAGTGCATGGAAGGAGTATGACAGAGATTAAAGTCTTTAAAAATACAAAAGTTATGATCCCTACTTTTAATTACTCAGTTTATGAGTTTGAAAAATGAAGATGGATCACAGCCAACTGCAGCAGATTTTTGCAAACTCAAAGTTATAGCTTTGGTCACAGCTGTTGTGTCGGCTGTGTTATTTTGCTAGGGCAGATAACAGCTTTAAGTACACAATCTTTAGCTAAGTGAGTGCATTTTTTTTGCAATATCCATCATGATGTCTCAGTTACTCTTCTCTTGTTGCTGGGACAAATACCCAACACCCAAAATGAAGGAAAGAAAGGTTTATTTAGCTCACAGTTAGTGGAGATTTCAGTCCATACTCAGCTGGCTCCAAGGCAGAGAGGCACATGGTAGAGAACATCAGTTCACGGCGGTGGCAAAGAGCAAGAGGAGCCAAGGTAGAAGTAGCAGCAACAATGGCAACACAGAGAGAGTCTGTCTCTCTGTCTCTTTTATATTACATTAAGGCTATCCATCCCAGGCTTAGGGAAGTACTCACACCCATACCCCAAGCAGTACTAAGACCCATAATCCCAGCCTTAGATCTCCCATAATCCCAGTGGAACATGAGTTAATCTCAAACTCTAGAAGCCCTTGCCCCATTACTGCATGAGGCTTTGGGGGGACAATTAGACACAAACCATAACATTTTGCTCCTGGACTCCCAAAGACTCACGAACATCCCTTTGTGCAAAAGACATTTTAGTCCATCTCTAAGAGTTGCCAAAGTCCCAACAGTATCAGCATTGCTGAAAAGTCCAAGTCCCAATTACCTAGTACAAAAGAAAATTTAAACACATCCAACATTCAAAGGCACAAGATAAATATTACCATTTCAAAAGTTGCAAACAACAGGGGAATACAAAACACTTGTACCAACACAAGTCCAAAATGCATCAGGGCAAACACTAAATCTCATAGTTCCAAAAGGAACATCCAGAGCAATCTGTGTTGAGTTGTGAGCTCCAAAGGCCTTACATGGCTCCGTCCCTAAGCCAGTGTTGGTGGTAGCCCCCATGACATCTCTCTTAGGCTGCTTTGGTCCATCTTTGCAGTTTCCCTAGATGATCCATGTTCCTGGCTTTACAAACTTCTAGGGTTTCCACTGAATAGGCTTCTCACTCATACCTTTACGCATTGTCTTCTCAGGGGCACACCGCCTGGCCTCCCAGGCCTTCTTCTGAAATCTAGATGGAAGCCATCTTAACCTCAGAATTCCTGCGTTCTGAATGCACCTAAAACCAGTGTCACATGGATGATGCCAAGGTCTGCTGTGAGCTGGAGCAGTAGGCAGGCTTTCTTCTCTCTTGGCTGTAGGGGTCAAGTACCTTGATCAATGAACACTCTGACCCTGATTCTGAGGAACAAATTCTGCATGCCAGCACCAGTTTGGAAGCTGGTGTGGCTATTGCCAGCATTCTGGAACACGGGGCTCTGCAGCTTTCTCCTCAAGGAAAAGTCTCTCTCTCTCTTGCAATTCTGAGGCTGCAAAGGGTGGAGACCTTCTACCTTCAGTGATGCTTTCAGGCCATCCTTTTGATTATCTGGTTCCTTCCCAGCAAAGGAGATCTGCTCAGCTCTATCTTTGAAATCCATAGCATTCCTGGTGTTTCCTTTCTGGCAAATCTCATAACATTTTAAACCATACTGCTTGGTTCTTTGCTCTTGATTCTCAACATAAATCTGGTTAAAAGCCCCTAACAATAGCCATACTACTGCCCCAACATTTGGCTGTTTTGAAATGTCTTTTGAAAGATTAATCAGTCTGCCATGCTTAAACTCAGTCTCAGGAAAAGTCTTGGGACACCAGAAAAATTCAGACAGTCTTTTGGCCAAGCCATAGCACAAATCATCTGGAGTCAAACAAGCAATGCAGTCCTTCTTCCCAGCAGAAATCTCTTCAGTTGGGTCTTTACAGGCAGGCTTTCTATCAGACTTCTGGTCTGAGCTCTGACCTGAATCTCCCAAACAGTCAAAGCTATACCAGCTCTTTGCAAGTAGACGACCTTCCCAAGCCTTTCCTTTCTCTTCCCATAAGACATTCCCAAAAGCTTGTAATCCACATGGGCAGGTTTAGCCACAGCAATGACTCCACTCCTCTGGTACCAAATTCTGCCTTAGTTAGTCTTCTCTTGTTGGTGGGACAAATACCCAACACCCAAAATGAAGGACGGAAAGGTTTATTTAGCTCACAGTTATTGGAGGTTTCAGTCCACATAAAGCAGGCCCCCAGGCAGAGAGGTACAGGGCAGAGAGCATCAGTTTATGGTAGTGGCAAAGAGCAGGAAGAACCAAGGGAGGAGTAGCAGCAACAATTGTAACAGAGAGACAGTCTGCTGCCTTTCTGTCTCTCTTACATTACATTAAGGCTATTCATCCCAGGCTGGGGAAGTACTCACACCCATACTCCAGTAGTACTAAGACCCATAATCCAAGTCTTGGATCACCCATAATCCCAGTGGATCATGAGGCTTTGGGGGAACAATTAGACATAAACCATAACAATAGAATAGGTGACAGTATGCATTTCTGGACTTGTTTTAGGGCAATATTAATTTTTCTTCTATGTGTCACTGCACTGTCAGAAGGTACCTAGAACATTTGGACTTTCTAACAAACATTACATTAGCCCACTTTATTGATGATACTGTGCAATAAATAATAAAGAACTTCATGAACAAGAATTGTCATGTATTCTTCAGGCTTGGTTTGATATGTGAATTTCACAGGTAGAGAGGTAAATCCTTAACAGATTGAAGAGCATAGCAACATGTGAAATACTTAGGGGTCCAGCAAGCAGGGACCTCTCATCCAGCTTAAAGGACAAGCTGTTGTATTTTGCTCTTCTACCTGTAAGAAAGACGCAATGTGTTTGGCGGGGCCTGTTCACATTCTCACAAGAACACATTCTATTTTGGGGAATATTGTTCTGATTTCATTCACTGAGTGACACATAAAGTATCTAGTTTTGAATGGGACTTAGAACAAGAAAGGATGTTGCATAAGAATAGAAATATAACATAGGAGATTGCATGCAAGAGAGATGCAGCTAAGACAGGAAGAGACAGGGTTCGGTCTATGGAAATCTCCAACTGGAGAGCTGTGCCATCTTTCAGAAAGAAAGGGGCACTGCTATAAATAGCACTCGATATGCTATTTAGCCCTAAAAGGCCATGGTATAGGATCTAACCAGAGGATTGCAACTGACTTTGTAGCTAGAACTAACTGTAAATAGCTGAATGCTTTTAGACATCAGTTTGGAGGGACCCAAAAGACATCCATCATAAAGTGAAAATGTATATTCAAAATTTTCTCATTCTGTCTCTTATGAACATATGACCCTGAAACCTATGTCACTTACCAGTCTGTATTGCACAGTCATTTGTAGGGTAAGCTTCACATTTAACCTTATAAAGGGAGTTTTTATTGTCAGATAGAGGAAGAAAAGTGCCTGAACTTCATTCATTAGTGAATTGGCTTGCTTTGTGACTCCAAGCCTCAGTCAGGCTACTTATGCCTTATACTCTTGCTTATGGGTGCTTTAAATGCAAGTGGTGACTGGAAAACCTTCTGGGGGACACAGTGTCAGGTACTGCCCTTGATCATCCACTGTGTGTATACACAAAGAAGTGGCCCAAGGAATCTGAAGGATAGGGAGGTCTGGGGGAGAGCTCGTGGATGCACCACCAGAGGGTATGTCATAATAGGGTTTGGTCCTTGCATCAGATGTTCTCATCTATCAGCAAGCACCTATTTCAGAAGAAACACTGAGCAAATAAATGGAGAGAATGAGTCAAGTATCTAATACCACCAGCCTCTATCAATGACCACTGATGGCTTGTGCAATGAGCTTAGGAACAGAGAGACCACTGCAGAGATGGGGGCTGGCCATGACCCCCAAAGCATGTATGCAACCACAGAAGTTAAAAGCTACTGCTGCTGTTATTTATTCATAATACAACCCAGAAGCTCAATAAGTGTCACTTTTGAGGGAGACCAACATGCTACTTGTTAGCAAGTTCATATAGTTGGACTCATTCATTTAGGAAAAGGTAGTGTTTCACTTTGACTACAACTGATAAGTGCTCTCATATGGATTAGATTTTGTACAGTGTTGCAGTCAACATTATTATTCATGGGTTCCTAGAATGTTAGAACTATATGTGGAATCCCATATATACATGAACAGCCTACTGTATGGCTAAGGAAATTTATCCATGGACATATGTCCATGGGATCCAGTGGTTCTTTTATATTCTGCACCATTCTGAAATCACAGACCACAGCGAGTCTGGGAAAGGTCTCCTGGAGTGCATCTGGGTCACCTACTAAGGAAAGATCTCTTGTGAGGACGGAACATAATTCTCGAGAATGCAGTATCCTTTTGAAAAAAAAGTGGCCATTATAAGGTATCCTGTCCCCATAGACTTAATTATATTGATCAGAGAACTCAGGGATGAAACCAGGATTGGCCCAGCTATCAATCACTTCAATTGATCCACTCAGTGGATTTGTTTTTCCACTCCTACAACTTTAGGCTTTATGAATCTAGGTGACTTGCTTCTGCCTAAGGACCCAGATAGATTCTTAATATATCTAAGATTATGACTGCAACCTAGTTCTTCAAATGGAGAAACCAACAGGCACTGAAAGGATTTGTTATTTTGGCCAGGATCTTTGACCATAAGGAGGTTCGAATGTTATGACAATAAAAGAGGGGAGACTATGTCTACTACTCAGATGATGCACTAGCACACCTCTTGGTATTTCTAGGCCCACTCATAATTTGTCAAGGAAAGGTGAAAGTGTCACAACCAGGTAACAAATCTTACTGATAAGGTTTTGAGAAGTCAGATGATGCAACTCTGAACTAAGGACTATCAAGAATGGTATAAGGGGGAGATGACGAGTCCTTTAAGAATATAGGACCCATCACACAGTCAAGGCATAGAGTTCATCACCTTAAATTCCCTTTTGAAAGTTTATGCAGATTGTGATGGTGCCTATAAGGCAAACTCAGTATAAAAAAGCAAGAGGATCTGAATAGCACACGAAGTAGCTCCTTGGGGTATATAGGTGGTGTCTGGTATAGATTTTTTTATCCGGGTAACTGGACAAAACCTCAAGGAATGTTGGCTGCTAACTTACACCATTTCCATAGTTTGCACATAGATGAATTAAGTTAGGAGCCTTCCTGAGAGGGTAACCGACCAGTAACTGATTTATACAGGGTGCAACTGTTATTTCCCCTGTATTACGACAGGACTTTGTCTATGGTATATGGTGCAGTGGATCTCATGGGTTGCTCATGAGATCAAATTAAAACTAGCTTCTAGCCAGGCCAATTTGGTACCTGGTTTCTCTCCCTGCATCATGCCCTGTGTCTCAACACCCCTCTGTGAACTCTCCCCATTGCCCCTATAGATGGTGCTCTTCTGATGTAACCTGACTTAGGACAGTTATTGCCCTCTCTGTATGGCCCTTTTGCACATTTTATAACTCCACATTGTACATGGGCTCCTCAGGAACCAGCATATTGATGATGGTATTATGTTTCTCTTTGTACAATAGTTTGTCAGTCTTGAGAAAAAAATCAGAATGCAAATGTTCTTTTTTTTTTTTCCAAACTCATCATGTTAATGTATCATCTAATTCAAGTTAATAGCAGAGTCATTGATTAGCAATCACTGAGTATGTCACAAACACTGCTTTTACGCATTATGCACACTGCGCTTCATTGTTACACATCTCACCACCTTTGGTTGGAGTTGAAGTGTTTACTTGCCATTGCAATTACTGATTGCAGTAGAGCATATGAGATTTCACCTTACACTTACTTTTTTTCTTTACCTAGATATCTGTGTTAAATGAGAGTCTCTCTAAAAAGGCACTGCCTTGCAAGGAGGCCTATCCTGGTAATGCCTTCTCATTAGGAATGTTTATCAAGAAACATATGATACTTTTTGTATAAGGTGCGATGCTTATAAATCTTATGGCAGTTCCCTTCATCTGATGCTGGAAGTCCAAATACTCCAGCTTCATTTGTTGAAAATGTGGTTTGTCCTCCACTGATTTTAATTTGAGCCATTGTCAAAAATAAGCTTGGCATGTATGTGTGGGTCTATTTCTGAGTTTCCTGGGAACAGAATACTGTTCATTTGATCTATGGCTCTCTTTTTTTCTCAGTACCACACAGTCTTTGATAGTAGAAGCTGTATAAGTAAGTATTAAACTAGGGCAGATTGCTTCTTTCTCCTTTATCTTCTTTTAAAAAAATATCTTAGCTATTTTAGTTCCATGCCTTTACTAAAAATTCTAGAAAATCTCATAATATCTACTTGCTGGGATTTTGACAGGAACTACGAAACAAAACAAAACAACACACACACATACACACAAATAAAAAACTTTGTTCACAGGGTAGCAAGAACTGACATCTTTATTACATTGTTATTTTTAGCTCATATTCAAAATTCCATTTATTTCTTTTATCCCATATTCAAGATTGCATTCATTTTGCTCTCTGATTTCTGTCATAAGTGCTTTTACACTTTTAGCCCATGAGTGCTGTACATTTTTGTTAAAGTCTAAGTATTTCAGTTTTTACAGAATTATGAATGGTATTGCATTTTTAATTTTGATGTCTTCATGACCATTGAGAGTATATAGAAATACAATTATTTTTGTGCATGTTAATCTTGAATCTTGTGATTTTGATGAACTCTCATTTTCTCTAGATGAATTTTTTTAAAGAAAGTTTTTAGAATGTTCAATACAATAATTATTTCTTCATACTGTGCTGATTAGGACCTCCAGTATTATGTCAAGAGTGGTGAGAGTGAAGTGCTTTGGCTTGCTCCTAATCTTAGAACGCACTCAATCTTTCACAATTAAGTATAATGGGAATTGTAGTTTTTGGTAGATACTTCCTGTCAAATGGAGAAATTTCATTTTTTGTACTTTTTTTTTTACTAACTACCATAAGTTAGTTTTAAATTCTGTCAATGGTTTTCTGCATCAATTGATACAATTGTGATTTATCTTCTTTAGTTATTGATATGGTAGATTTCATCATTTACTTCTTTTTAAATTTGGTTTCATTTTATTTTAAAGAGTGGGAACAAAAATAAAAGCAAAAGCAAATAGTAAAAAGCAAAACCAGAAACAAAGTATCAATATCTTGCACATTTTCAAAACAAGATAGTAAATTAGCAATGGTTGGCATAGTATGTATTTTATTGTCAAATCTGTTGCTCTGATTAACAGATATTGCCAATCAGTCTTGTACTCTTAGAACAAACTCCACTTCGTCATGATGTATAATTCTTTTCATGTATCACTGACCTTTATTTCATAGTATTTCAAAAAAGGATTTTTATTTCTATATTTATGTGGGATACTTACCTGTGGAATTCTTTTGGCATTACATTTATGTGGCTTTTGGTGTTAGTGTAATAGAACCTTCATAACATAAATTAGAATACTCTCTCCTCTTCTATTTCTTAGGGAAGATTGTGTAGGTTTGAAGCTAATTTTTTTTAAATATGTGGTAGGATTCTCCCATAAGATTTTCTTGACATGAAAAATTTTTTGAGAATTTTTAAATAAAATTTATTTCTAATAGAATATTTATTTGTGCTATTTTTAAAAATTTTACTTTATTTATTTGTTTTCCAGAACCAGGGATTGAACTCAGGCCCTTGCTCTTGCCAGGCAAGTGCTTATTCAACTGAGCTATCTCCCCAGCCCATATCTGTGCTGTTTTGTGTGGACATATGGTAGCTTGTGACTTTGAGGGCCTGGCCACTTCATAGAAATTGCTAGATTTTCTTTTGTTGATATGTCTATATTATTCCTTTTGTGTTCTTTTGACCCTTGTGGGGTCTATAGTGATAACTTTTGCTTTATTCCTTTTTTTTTAGATTTCCATATTTTTGTTGTTACCCAACACTGAGTGACTACTGTCTGGCAGTGAATGTGGGGTAATCGCCTGTCCTGGCTGCAGTGAACATACTAATGCCCATGTGCTGGCACACATGTATGGAAGTTTCTAGGCCTTGGCTGGGTGGTGCAGCTGCTGGGACAGCACAGGACGGCATCTCCTGCTCCGGATCAGCTATCAGGTGGCTTCTGCAGCATCACCCCAGGGGCATGGAGGGCTTTTGTTCTTTGATTTTTTCACTAATGCTGCATATTGATGGATTTTAAAGTTTTTATCATGGATGTAAAATGATGTGATGTTTTACACTTTCCTAGTGCAGGAGACATTGAAAGTGCATTCTTATGCTTATTGGCCATTTCTATTTCTTCTATGATTTCTTCTATGATTGGCCATTTCTATTTCTTCTATGATAGTCAGCTTTTCATCACTAACAATGTCTTTATTCCTAATATTGGTAATGTGTGTCTTCTTCTTTTTTTAAAAAATCAGTCTTGCTAGAGGTCTGTCAATTTCTTTTTAGCTCACTACCTTTTTATTTTACTCATTTTCTCTATTGCTTTTCTGTTTTCAAAATTTAGTTATAGTTTGTGGGAAATATAGGGAAAATACTTTTACTTGAACTTCGTGGAAGTCTTTGAGACTATTGTAAGTAACCTTATTCTGCATACTTCTACTGCTTTCCAGGAACTTAGAATTGATGTAGGGTATATTAGAAAGGGTGATTTTACCTGCTCATGTTAATGGTCATGATGGGAAGCATAAAGCAAGATGCAGGAACTTGAAATGCCTTCCAGAGGCTGATGTATTTGAAAAGAAAATTCAATAGGAATTCCCTAGTGAAGAACAGCTGAACGGAGGGTAACACGGAAGCTAATAGCATGTACAAAAGCTTGGAAGCCCGAAGCACATGGCACATAAAAGGAAAAAGGCATAGCAAATATTTTTGTTGCTGGAGTGGCTTGTTTGTGGTTGGAAAATAAAGAATAAAGCTGTGGAACTAGATTCTGAGAATGGTAACAGATTATGTGAATGAGTTTGGATTCCAGGGGAAACCAGCAAAAATTTGAAGTAAGAATTGGTATGAAAAGAGAGGATTCAAAGAATTGGAGGCTGAATGAAAGAAAACACCATGTTGGCCCAAAGGTAGTAGCAGAGACAGCTAAAAGCCCTTTGCAGTGGTCTAGTGGACAGATTGTGGTGATCTACCAGGTGGTAGCAGCAATGTGAAGACAGAGCTGGAGGCATTTAACAGATTGAAAGGCACAGGATGCCGGGACCATTAAGTTAGAGAGAGGGGGAGGAGTCAAGATTATTGCCAGCAACCTGCATGTAACAGGTTGCGTGGAGTCGTTCTCTGAGACAAGAAAAAAAGGGAAAAGGAAAAAAAATACATGAGTTTGGTTTAGGGAAATTTTCTATTCAAGATAGAAAGTATGGTGATTGTTAAGAATTGCCATCTTTAGAGTTGTTGAGTGGGTCTGCTTAACATGTACAGAGAGAGAGAGAGAGAGAGAGAGAGAAAGACAGAGAGACAGACACAGAGAGAGAGAGAGAGACAGACAGACAGACAGACAGACAGACAGACAGACAGA
>NDGN011383575.1:0-12045 GCA_002564285.1 Tympanoctomys barrerae | reverse complement strand
TCATATAGCTAAAAGGTAGACACAATCTAAAGGAGCATTAGCCACTGGGCAGACAGTCAGCACACAGTCACAAAGGGATATTATCCTGCCGTGAAAAGAACACAGTGCCGATCCCTCAATACAGACAAACTTTATGCTAAGGAAAAAAGGCCAAACGCAGAAATCTACATACAGTGTGATTCTGCTCATTTGAAGTGGCCAAGATGGGCGAATCCACACAGACCAAATGGATGAGTGGTTGCCTAGGAATGGGGAGGAGACAGAGAAGTGATGGGTAAGCATACATGCTACTTTGCAGGATAATTAGAATGCTTGAATCTGCTATGGTGGTAGACATTCAACTCTGTGTAAAAACATTTTCTTGTGAACAAAATGAATAAATTTTATTGTATGTCAGTTATACCTCATAAAGTTGTTTAAAATATCCATAAAGTCTGAGCATATTTTTCAAGTTTCTCATTTACATCATCAAATTGGCCTCCAGAAGGGAAAACATATCACTCATAGTGGTAATCATTTGTGCTTGTGTTACTTAAATGGGGATTTATCATGAGGAATGTACAATTGGCTAAAATTTTTAATCAGTCTCAAGGGCTTGTTGATTATTATTGTGGTTTTACTTATGATTTTATGCATCTTTATAGAAGATATGTACATACATAGACATATATCCATGCTCAGTGAGAAGCTTAATGTCAAGCCAAAAACTAAAATGAAACAGTGTAAATATCCTAATTATCTGTCTTGCCATTTCATGTAGATCCCTCCTACAGAGTTAAAAGAAATCATGACAAGGTAGAATGACCTCTTGGGTCAGGGTTAAACCTCATCTGAGTGAGATGGATTCAAATTCTGGAGTGGAAGCAAAGTCTACACTAAAAAATGAAAGCTACTTTTCAGGATGAATAGTTCTTTTGGTGAATTGGGATGAATGCATTTTAACCTCCCTGCAGAAGTCATGTGAGCCTGCCCCTCAATCCAATGTCACGTCTCTTCTCTTGCAGGCTGGAGTCAGGGTCCCAAGACAGCTGAGGCTGTTGCAGAGACTGGTATGTATATGTGTGGCACATCTGAGTCCATTCTCCTCTCTTCCCATTGTTTGGAACCAGGTAATGCTTTGTATGCTCACCCTCCAAAGCTTGTGAATCGTGCATAGAATTCTAATAGAGCAAAGTAGCGGATTCTTTTGTAACTTTTCATGAAGTAGCCTTTTTTCCTTTGAAAGAAAAACATAATTATTTGAGGACTCTATAAGGACAAAACATGTAGTTTTAAAGACTTCCTTCAAAAAACATCTAAATATAATTTCAAGTTATTTTTTATGACATCCTTACTCAGGAAATGAAGAGTTTGTTCTTGTGAAGTAAACAGCTAAAGCAACCAGAGAGCTCACATCTGAGTATGAAAATGACACGTGGTGAACTCTGGGCAGGGCCTCAATGCATGCTGGAGGGTTAAAGACTGGACCTTGAGCAAAAGTTTAGAAACTACAGGAGGTTATGAGGTGTGACAGAAAAATATGGTGAATTAAAAAAAACTTTCTGTAAAGGACTCATGGCCATTAATCCCCCTCAGAACACCCGCTCTCACTTGGAGCACACGTATCCCACCATTCTTGCCATCTTCTGAAGCAGTTCTGGTTGCCGGTGCGTTCAGTTGCACCATTGATATCCTGAATCAGTCAAAACATTCATTACCTCTCACTGTTACTTTGACTTTGAAGAAAAGCCACAAGTTGCGGTGCCAGGCCCAGTGGACAAGGTAGATGACGACACACGTAGCATAGTGTTTCACAAGCCTGCTGTCTGGGGCGTGACCCTCGGCACCAGCGGTCTGTGCTCCCATCTCATGAAGACACTCAGGAGGGAGGCCTTTCAGAGCTGCTTCAGAAAGTGGCAAGAGTGATGGCACAAGGGCGTTTGAAGCAGGGGGACTCTTCTGAGGTGAGTAAATGGTGATGTAGTATTTACTATAACACTTTTTAAGGTATTTTGATCACTCATTGTATGTTTTGATCACATGATGTATTTTTTTTTTTTTAAATCTCAGTTTTTCCTTATGACTGTGTGGGGTGAATTGTCAAATTGTGGGGACATTTAGGTGAGGGGTGTATACACCCTTCCCTTTCTCTGGCAGGCATCGAAGTCAATTTATCTTTATAAATGTCTCCATCATTACTATATGTGAACTGGGACTTTGGTGTCTTCTCTCTTCATCTTCTTCTTCCTCTCCTTTGTGCTCATCTTCCCCACCCTCCTTCCTGCCCCTGCTTCACCATGACCCAACTTCGTTAGCCTAGTATTAATTCTTCTACGTTTTCCTCTGTGCTCACATAATCAAGGTAAATCTCAGTACATAAGCATGTCAAGAATTGTGAGGCCAGAGCCGGCGAGATAGCTCAGCAGATTAAGTGCCTGCTTAGGAGAGTCAGGGACCAGGGCTGGATCCCTGGCACCGTATGCCATGACGGCTCCACCCCTTGGTGTGCTGAGCCCGTGGTGGCACACGCCTGTGATCCCAGTGCTGGGGATGCTGAAAACAAGAGGTTCACTAGGAGTGAGACCCTGTACCAAATACATGAAAAAATAAAATAAAATAATTTTTAAAAAGAATTGTGAGTCCTTCGGAAGTTTCCAGGCTTTCTAGCTAATAAGTTGTTACTATGTCTTGAGAGTTGGTAGAAAACAAGGGCAAGTGTGTGTGTTACACCCACGGTAATGGCAGCAGCCAGCAGATAGCATTTGCTCGATTCCTCACCCCAGCTCCTCTGGTGATACAGAGGCCAGGTGGCCCCTACGCATGAAGTAGGTTGGCTGCGTATGAGCAGCTTGATACACCAGGGAAGGGGCGGAGCTTAGGTACATGTATATATGGCATTTCTGACCATTGCTTTAAAACAGCAGGGACATACAGTGATAGCTAATGTGTGCTGAGTGCTTATTATATGCCAGACATTGTTCTAATCATCTTCTTTTATGGTAGTACTAGGGATTGAACCTAGGGTTTTTGGCATGAGTTACATTCCCAAGATCTCCTCTCCTCTCTTCTCTTCTGTTCTCCTCTCCTTTCTTCCTCTTCTTCTTCATCCTCTCTTCTCTCTCTCTCTCTCTCTCTCTCTCTCTCTCTCTCTCTCTCTTTCCCTTTCATTATTTTTTTGAGAGCAGATCTCACTACATTGGCCAGGCTGGACTTGAACTTGTGTCCCTCCTGCTTCAGCCTCCCTGAGTGCTGAAATTATAGGTTTGTTCTAAATGGTCTATGTGTTATAACTTAATTATTCCTATAACAGTTCTTTGCAGTATTTGACAGAGCTGAGGGTCAGGGAGACTGAGTAGCTTTTCCAAGATGACACAGATGGCAAGAGATGACATAGTTGGTGTATTAACTAAGAGCATGGATCCAGAAACTTCCAGATCCTTCCTGGCAGAGCCAGGATTGCCTTCCAAAGACCTAGAAGTTTCTGGGTCCATGCTCTTAAGTAGTACACCAGACTGCCCTGCTACTTACATGTATTCCTCTATTTCTTACTGTTTTCACTTATAAGTACTTTATCTGGCATAGCTGTATCCATTATTTAAATTCTAGCTAATATTCTGTTGGCACACCATAATTTATAAAGCATTCTACTACTGATGAAATCTCAGTTTATTTCCAGGGTTTTTTTTTTGCCCCATAAACAGTGCAACCCCCCCCCCAAAAAAAAAACCCACCAGAAAAACAAAACCCAAAAAACCTCTCTTTTGTGTATATTGTTACTTACAATTTGCTTATTGCTATGGATTATATTTTCAGTGGGAGGATTGCTGATTCAAAATAATATACATTTTTAATTTGATAGATTTGGTCAGATTCAGTTTTGAATACTATTACTTTTAACACTATATTAATTCCATTTCTCTCAGCAGGGATGAATATGCACATTTCCACTAGCAAGCAATAAAACTACTCTTTTTGATTTTCCAGTCTTTTAGACATAAAATGAACACCTCCTTGTTCATTTTGCTTGCATTTCCCTGAGTATGTACAGATTTGGACATTTTGAAATAGATTTGTTAGGCATTCAGAGCAGTTCTTTTTCAAATTGTTGTTATCAGGTTGTTTGCTTATCTTTCTATCATGTTTTTATCCCCTCATTGTCAATTTATCAGAGATCTTGGCATATTATAAGTTCCTTCTGTCTTCTGAGGTAGAAGATTCCTCTACAAATCTCTCATTTTTCTGCTAACTTTGATCATGGAATATTTACCATATAAAGGTTTTAAGTTCATAAGTAATAAACACATCTATCTTTTTAATATTTATAGTTTCTAAGTTTTTGTCCTTGGACACACTGATTTTCTTCACTCTGTAGCTTGGCTTATTTATATCATCTTTTAGATTTTCTTAGAAACCTCTTAGAATTTTCAAAAATCCTTATATTTATATTTTTTCAGTACTGGGGACTGAGCCCATGGCCTGCACACTGAGCCACACTCCCAGGACTTTAAAAATGTTAAATTCTGAAACAAGGTCTTGCTAAGCACCTCAACTGCCCAGGCTGGGCTCCCAGAGTGCTTGGATTATAGAGATGAGCAACCATGCCTGGCTTCTCTGTTATAAATTTTTTACCTAAACTTTGCCTACCCAGATATGCTGGAAGGATCTCTCCAGCAGTATCCCTGGCCCATCATGCTGCGCTACGAATGTACTCAATAGCCGCATCACCTGTAGGGTAAAACCCAAGCACATACGGGACCCTGAGCTGTCTGACTCCTGCCTGTCTGCAGTCTCGGTTCACTGTTGGCATCTTTTCTGTCTGCTGTACAAACCACCTCACTCCACCTGCAGTCCTCCAAATGAGCTACACTTCACTTAAGGAATAGTGTGTGTGGTAACAGCTGGCGAATGTCTTCGTCTCCTGTTTCGGGTAATAACAGTGTGTGCTGTATTTCTTTCCAAGAAAGAGAGAAATGAATGCTTCATAAGCATCTTGGGACTGCCACACTTCAGTGTCTTGCTCTGTGTGAGGGACAGTGGAGGCAAATGATTTCTGCGGAGGTAGAGAACCTCCCTATTACAGTGTCTAAAGAATGTTTAGGCCAGAATAAACACCACAAGGTTAACCTTGTGGGAGGAGGCCCTGGGGCTTGGCAACTGCTGTCCCAAACATTCCCCAGTCACATTTCCAGATGGCAGCGTGGGTAATTCAGGACACCAGAGGGTGGCTTGATTGTAAGTAACTCACATGAGTCATATAAAAACTGTTGGTTCCTCAGGCAGCTAATTAAGACACTCCCCGCCTCAAACTACTTTTCCATCTGTTTTGGTTTTGCAGGAAAAAATAATGAAGAGATTACATTCTGTCACAGGAAGATGAGCTTTTGCCCCCTATTTTTTACTTGGCATCCTCAAACAAAATTGTCATTTCAGTGAAAATATGAAAAACATATTGGCATTGGATTTTTGAGAACTGTGTAGTGGGAAAAGTTGAGGCAACTGTTTTATTATGTCTTTTGGTTCATGACACATTTCCATGAACTTGTACCATTTGAAACTCTGCCTTTGCCTTTCACTGTCATTTCTTGGCTGTTTGCACCTGTGTGTCTGATGCTCTTCTTGCCATAGTCCCTTGTTTCTAAGTCAGTCGGCCAGTTTACTGCCGGGGCTGGGCCCAGGATCATTTCTGTTTCTCTGTCTTTTGTGCTTCTAGAATGTTCTTTCTGTTCTCTTCCATACAAATTCTACATCTATTTTAGAACTTTTTCTTGCCTTTTAAAGACCTCCGTGACTTACCTTTCTCCTAGAATTTTGTTCTGTTCATTTGGAGAATAATAAATGGAACCCAAGGCCTCAGTTATGGAAGGCAGATGCCCCACTCTAAAGCTACGCCCTCCTGCCTCTTTCCTTTTTTCTGAACTCTGGAAGTCTTTTAGTCAAAATTTTTATCTTCTCTTTTTCCCTACTTACCTATCTATTTGGAGATACAGATATATCTCACTTCCTATATGTTCCTATGTTGCTTTTTGTATTTTTTTTAACATTTGTCCTTCCTTTCCAAGTAATTGTAAATGCCTTGAGATAAGGAACTATGTATGTTGTCAAACTGTCATAGAGTTTAGTCTTCAGCAGTACCTAATAAATACTAGTTTATTACATTTCATTTTTGATCTATCGATCGATCTATCTATCTATCTATCTATCTATCTATCTATCTATCTATCTCTTCTTCAAGGTCCTGTACCAATTGCCCAAGGCTGTGGTGCATAAGTAGCAGCAACAAGTCCTGGAAAAGTCACTGGGGAGAAGAAGTAAAATGAAAGCAGTAAAACTAGTATTTTGAAACTTCCGAGCTTGTCTGTTGGGCCCACAAGCTATGGTCCATAGTCTTCATGTAATATTGTGGAAAATCTATTGCATTCATGATCTTAATTGCATAAGAAGATGCTGTAATGGACAATGTTTTCTGTGTCTTCTACTTTTCACATTTTAAATTCAACAAAATTATTTATCTTGTAAGGGTAAGTCAACATGACATCAAATCGTCTCAGTGTACCAAGGGAAAGTTTTCAATTATTTTAAAAATATCACTGGGCAAAACTGTGTACAGAGGAGCTGAATTCTATTTGGCGTGCTGTATGGCTAAAATTACAAACTTCTGTTGAGCGGAGATATAAACTTAATAAGTGTGTGCTCACCCCAGAGCAGCCCTCTTTTATGTGAAACAGTTAGGTGACAAGTTGGCAGAAGACTTTTGGAAAGTGTCAGAATATGACAGCAGCCCAGAACTGATTCAGCTTGATCTTCTTTCTTCCACATTTACAACCTCATGGAAAAGAAGAGGGTCATAAGTAAACTTGGAATGAAGAACAAAGACAGAGTAATGTTAGTAAAGTTTTGGAGTTCTGCATCTTCCTGGTTATCTGGTGACCATCCTGTGAAGGTCTTGGCCAGCCAGGGTGCCTGTGCAGCCCTTTGCTGAGAAGGACAGACTGAAGAATCAGGGACTTTTGATCAGCACCCTGGGTGTTCTACCTTTTACCTGAAGCAGCCTGTTGAGTCACACAGTAAGTGAATTCAGCCTGCACTGGTTTTTTTAAAAAAGAGAATCCGACCGAAAAGTTTCTTTTTCCTTATATATTGCCTTTATAATTTATTCTGTCATCTCTTCCAAAAGGATTCCAGGAGCAATTTTCATCCGAAGAAGCCTAGTTTATAAATCATAAAAACAAAATATGGGGGGCCAGAGAGATAGCTCGGTGGAATAGGTGCTTGCCTGGCAAGTACAAGGTCCTGAGTTTGATCCCTGGTACCACCAAAACAAAACAAAAAACATGTACAGTTTAGAACCAGCGTAGTGCCTGAAATAACTAACAAGTGACCGAATTCCACCTGAGGACAGGTCACACTCAACTAGGGCTCAAACTCAAGCACCGACAAAGATGGGCAGGCAGTCCTCCTTCTGTTACTGCAGATTGTCTTCTGCAAAACTCAGTGCTTAACACAACAGCCATTTCATAATGCGATTTTGTGGGGCAGAAATGTGGGCAGAGCCCAGCCCAGTGGCTCTTCTGGCCTGCGACACCCATGGCGTTTGCTGGTGGTATTCAGCTGTCAGACTGGCTGATCCAAGGGCTCAGCACAACTACCCCCCAGGCTGTACTCAGCAGGATGCCTGGAACTGGTCCAACCTCTGCATGGGCCTCTGTAGCCAGCAGTGCCAGGAAAGCTGGATATCTCACGTGGTAATTCAAGACCTGGACAAAGAGTGTTCCAGAAGAGCTGAATGGAAGCTTCCAGGTGTCTCATGACCTGACCTTGAAGTCTCAGCACATCTCTTTTTTTTAAATATATATTTTTAGCATTTATTTATTGTGTGTGTGTGTGTATGTGTGGCCAGCTCAGCTGGGGCGGGGCTGGCTGGCATGTGGTGCTGGGGGCTTGAACTGCGTTCCCTGTGCTTTGCCAAGCTTGTTCCAAGTAGGTGCATTAGACCACTGAGCCATCTCTCCAGCCCCCTCAGCACATCTCTTCTAGTGCATTTTCCAGGTACTGCAAACACTAAGGCCCAGATGCAATGGGTAGTGAATTAATCTGCAGCTCTCAATGGTAGAAGGAAAGAGTTTGGAACTCTATTTTAAAATGATAATATGTATTTTTTCAATATAGCCTTTATATACACACTCTTTGCTCTTTGCTCCTAAGGCAAAAGAGCACAGTATTTATTTGTGTAAGGATATACCAAAAACTGTTAAGTATTGTCACTGAGACATGAAACTGTGACTTTAGGCTGGGAGGTCTTACTTTCACTTTATTTCACTATAATCAAAAGTTTTTACCATGTGTATACAACTTGAGAATTTTGGGAGCATTAGTTTAATATGTAAATAAAATAGAGAATAATAAAGCTAGAATTTTCTTTTTTGTTTTAAAAAATTTTAAATTGTTATTTATACAGGTTTTCAGTACATAATGATTACATTCATTGCTGGCAGTGGGTACGCATAACATACCTCAATTCTTTATTTCCCCTTCCTCTCTTTTCTTAATTGTTTTAAAATAATTTGAAGCCCATTTTGGATATCTATAATACTAATATAATTTTATTTTCATGAGAATCAAAACTTTAAATCCAGTAGAGCTTGTTTATGTTCAAAGATTCCTCTGGACTACCAGGGTGCTTTGCTGTCCCTTCCTTGCTTAAAAAGAATTGCCTAATAGGAAGTGGAAGATGGCTATTTTCTGATAGAATTTTCTCAATTTACAGGATTTTTAAAAAAGCATTGATTACTAGTTCCTTTCTAATGTATCTATATGGATTAAAACTATCTGCAATAGTATTTTAGATTCATAGCTACACAAGAGCTAATTGTGGACCGCTTTTTGTGCACCAGCTCAGATTTGGAGATAGAATATATTTAACCATGAGTAATTTACGAAGAAAACCTGTTTCTAGAAATAACACAGATTAAAGTCAACACAATTTCAACACATGCTTTAATTCATCTTGGAGCCCTCTTTCTGAAAGAGAATGAGCTACAAGTTTTAATTAAAAAACAAAACAAAACACCAGCTCCTTGTGCTGTTGAGACCATTACCATTGCCATTCTCAGCCTAATCCTCATGGTCCTGACCGAAGTGTGTTGAATATTTTTAGTGAGCTCATGTTTTAGAAGCATTTGGTTAAAGTACATATAGAATCTCTTTCTAATCCCACTTACTTCTGGAGAGAGAGACAGATTTGGTCTTAAAGAGACTGGAATTTTTCATAAAAGAATATTATACAATACAATTATTTCTGAATTCAAGAAAAATTTCCTGAGCTCTAAGGTTTTATTCTTTACTTTTGGTTTTGCGTTAGATCTGTGAACCTCAAATTAGATATAATTGTAATGACTTATTCAAACTCTCAATTTACAGATGAAATGGTTAAATTGTGGAATTCTGCTATGCTTATGGCTCTTGGACTTGGTACACATCACAGTCACTTTGATGGCTTGTTAAAACACACATTGCCAGTACAATCTTCCAAGTTTCTGACTCAGTGGGTTGAGGTGGGGTCTGAGAATCTGCCTTTCTGACAATGCTGGGTGACCCTGATGCTCTGGGCTTGGGGGTCTCAATCTGAGAACCACTATTTTGATGTAGCTCCTTCTCTGGAGAGTTTCTTTTACTTAGGTAAAACTATTTCAAATGTGCTGGATTTTTAAATCTATTTTTTTAACTCGATCAATACTTCACTGGACTGTGCATGTTTTTCTGTTTCTACTTTCTAAGAGAAAAACACAAAAACCCTGACATTTTCCCTAAGGTGGTCTCACTTTTCTTTAACCTTTTTGGATCACTAAGACTGACAGTTCTGCCAGCAATAGCCCCAGAGATGAACACTGAACACCCTTCACTGATCATTCCTGGCTCTCTGTTCTTGCTCACGTGCTTGGCTCTGGTCATGGAGCTCATCCTCTTGTGGGTGTGGTGCATAGGCTCAGACGTGCCTTATGTTCATATCTGCTTCTCAGATGTATCACATAAGATATCTCTTGAGATTCTTGTGGTTTGCTGTGCTGAGCATGACTTGACTTGAAGATTTTGAATGACTACTGGATTAAACAGAACATTCTTCCTTAGTGACCCATTGGTTATCCTTTATGCCACAGGATCGATGGTCTTGGCATGAACACATTATAACAATGTATTTTGAAAATGAGCCCAAGGCTATAAATAAAGCACATGATGGTTAAATTGCTCAGGTATTGCCCCAAAGAAGAAAGCACAGTGTGATTAGAGTCAGCTCACTTCTTTCAGATGTGTGGAGCACCTGCTCTGTGGCAAAGACCAAGCCAGCTTCAGCCATGAGAAGATATGCAGGGCCTGTCCACATAGGTGTGTTGTCAGCCTCACACCATGTTGGCGATATGGGCTGGGAGCACAGGGTGCTGGGCTCAGGTACTGCCTGCATCACCTGCTGGCCTGGGCCAGTGAGCATCCTCATTCACCCTGACACATGCTTCTGAGATCTGTCCCAAGACTAGAGTGGGATCCTGCCTTGCCGTAGTTGGCTTGGTTCTCCATAGAAAGATACCTTAGACTGAGTAGTACAGACAATAGACTTATTTTTCACACAGTCCTGGTATCTGTAAAGTCCAAGTCCAAGATCTAAACATGGTTGGTTTCTAGTGCAGGCTTTCCTCCTGGCTGCCTCTGGCTATGTACTGGTGTGGCTTTTCTTAGCGTGTGCACGTGCTGGGGTAGATAGGAAACCATGCTGATCCTATCAAGAGGGCCCACCCTCATGACCTCATCTAGCCACTGTCCCTTCATGAGGGCTGCACCCCAAACACCACACCACTGGAGACTGAGGCTTCAGCCTAAGAAGGTACGCAACCTGTCAGTCCATCAAGTGTCTGCTGTTTGCTTAGCCAGTTCCCAGAGTCAGAAGACCGCTGCTCTCAGTGCCTCTCCTCCCGGAGATCCCTCTCTTGGGCTTTTGTCATCTGCTGTCATCAGAAGTGGTACTGTTTTGGAGACTAGAAAAGCAATGAATGGTTTTAATGGCCTCTTAAATGTGCCTCATCAGCTATGGCCCTTATCAGAAGCTTGTAGGATAAATTTAAGCACAGATTTAGGGTCTCATTTTTCTGGATTCTAATTTTCCAAGTACTTTCTTAAGTTCAGTATTGTTATTGTTTTGCAATAACACAGTTGTAGTCCATATAGAAAATCCTTGAAAATAGTTTTTCTAAGTGGATCTCAAAATGAATTTGAAAGTGGGACAATCTATTTAGGCACGTCCTGCAGTTGTGGTCAGTGCAGTGATCCTGCAGTTGTGTTCTGAAATTGGATGGTAGAAGAGCATTACATCTTTTACACACTGTACATGCATCTAAACTTTATGGAACTATTGAAGCAATGTCTTTTCTGTTAAATTGGAATCTTTGCTGTGTTCTCCTAAAAATTAGTTTAAGAGAGTTGCTACAATGCCATGCACTGGTTGTTCAGATATCATTGTTTTTATGAGTAAAGAGAATTTAAAGTGGAGACATAAGAACAAGACAAAGGACAGAGGCCTGAACCATATGCTAGTGACTCTAAAATTGAAGATCGTTTTCTTAATTGAAAAAGACCTATATTTCTCCCAAAAGGTTTGCCTCACACTGGCATGCATCGCCGAGAATTCTGTATCCTTTGATTTCCACAGAAAACAAAGCCCTTGATGACAGAATTCTTCATAAAGTCCACCATCATTTCTCGATATGCCTTCACCACGGTTTCCTGCAAAATGCTGAACAGAGCTTCCGAGGACCAGGATGTGGAGTTCCAGATGCAGATTCCAGCTGCAGCTTTTATAACTAACTTCACCATGTAGGTGACACACTGGTCGGAGAGAGATTCCCATGTGGGTGGTCAGAGTAGACCTAGGATGAGGTGAGAGGCCACAGCCTCTGACTGTAAGAATTTATACACCATTAAGAATATGGATCCTTATATGTAGATCAGAAGGTTACTGCTTGCCTGCCTGCCTGCCTTCCTTCCTTCCTTCCTTCCTTCCTTCCTTCCTTCCTTCCTTCC
>NDGN011383571.1:0-19484 GCA_002564285.1 Tympanoctomys barrerae | reverse complement strand
GGGCTTGTCCATGTCGCAGAGCATGTGTCCTTGCGCCACTGCCCACCCACTCCAGGGCTTGCCATGTCATGGAGCACATGTCCTTGCGCCGCTGCCCACCTACTCCAGGGCTTGCCATGTCGTGGAGCATGTGTCCTTGCGCCGCTGCCCACCCACGCAGGGGCTTGTCCATCCAGGAGCATTCTGGACTGACACAAGCTCAAATAAAGTTTAACTATATCACTATGTCTTGACACAGTCCAGCTGGCACATAGAGGTAGCCATCCCGTGATACAGCCACTCCTTTTACAGTCCTTACAGTACATTTTCTTCACATCCTCCTAAACTGTGAACAAACCTATCTTCTGCGTGGTGCCCGAAGAGCTGCACTGGCTTTCTTAGATATCTTCCTAACTTTCCTTTTTTCATAGTGTTACTAAAGGTAGACATCGTATTTTTATCAGTATATTTAAAGTATCAGCTGGGAAGATGGCTCAGTAGAATAAGCACTTTCCTGGCAAATGCAAGGGCCTGAGTTCAATCCCCAGTTCCCAAAAAACAAAAAACAAAACGAAACAAAACCCTAAGTATATTTAAAAAACTAATAACACTATTGGACATTTTGTTTTGAGGCGGGGTCTTGCACAGTTGCCCAGCCTGGCCGTGCACCCGAGATCTTTCTGTCCCCATCTCCCCCCGGCTGGGACTGCAGGGTGCCCAGCACCCAGACCTGGAGAGTCCTGAGTGTTCTGTCCGTTGCACTAGGCTTGCACCCAGAGCACCCCACTGAGCAGCTGGTGTGTCTCCGGCCCAGGCCTGACTCCCCCGAGGGTACCTGATCTCCTCTTTCCTCCAAGAGGGGACATCACACAAAACCTGCCTCCTTCTCCAGAGAGATGGCAGCAATTAAAAGACATTCTACCTGTAAAATATTACAGTCTTCAAAGTGACATTGCATGCACCATTTATGCCCTTATAAATATTTACTTTGTAAATGTTTATGTCTCTTCTGACTTCTGCTTCTTTCCAGATGGAGCCGCAGGAGCCAGGCGCAATCTCTTTCCTGAAATAGCTGCATTTTTGCAAAGGTGCTTGGGGTCGGGCAACGAAGGACAAGGGTTTGGGACAAGGCTGAGAATGCGGTCACCCCTGACACTGTGATACTCGACACAGGTGTTTTGTTTGGTTTCTCTTTGTATATTTGTTTTTAATTCTTAGTTATATCCTTATTTACATATTTCACTTAAATTTATATCCCAACTCTATTATTTACTACCTCCTGTCATAATTCAATATGATAACATTGAAATTCCTAAGGAGTTGGCTAGTTTGTGAAATCTAGTTGAAATATTTAGGATTAAAATCAGTGTTGCTTAGATAATTATTCTAAACATAAATGTACCAGTAACAGTATTCTGAATAATGTCGGAAAAATTAGTAACTTGCATTGAGTTCATGTCCACACTTAGTCAGTCTCCTTATAATTTGAAGTTTATGTGGTGACTTCGTAGGGTTTTTGTTTTTGTTTTTGTTTTTTGGTTTTGTATTTTAGGGAAGGGTCTACAGGGTGTTCAGGGTCTCACTACTAGATCAGACTTGTAGTGATCCACCTGTTCATAGCCTCCCAAGATCTGGGATTACAGGCGCACACCGCCAAGGCCAGTCTTTGGTAGGGTTTAATTTGAGCTTCTTAGATATAAATACCATCTAAATATTGTCCTTGGTTACAAAAGCCCAATTGCAGGGCATGATTCTGTCCTCAAAGCCTGACGTTCTGCTTTCATAAACTACCTCAAATGTCACTGAGTGGGGAATTCAGCCCAAGGCCACCCAGTCACGTGTGAAGCCCACTGAATTTTGTATGTGAAGAAAAGCACTGATGAGCACTTCCCAGTGCCACCCGCAGCCACCCCAGGAGCAGAGAGGCTGTCTCTGAGAGTGTCTTTCACTCCCAGTGCAGCCCAGAGCTCACCGGCAAAGTGAAGGATTCGAAAATCAACCAGTGCCCAGGAGTCAGGAGCCTCTAACTTGAAAAATATCATAAAAGGGAGCAAGCCAGGGCTGCAGGTTCCACCACCTGCCGGCCTCATTCCTGCACCTGTCTGGATTACAGCATGGTGTCTGTCACTGGGGCCCCTGGAAAGCGCAGGCCCCAAAGATGCTGAAGAGGGCCTCCCAGTGGCTCACCTGTCTGCTGGCTTCCAGGCTGCCAGGTCAGGGGGAAAACAATGAAATCAAAACACACAGATGAAGCATATGTTCCTAAACATGAAAAAGATTAATAAAATTTTGTTTTCTCCCCTAAGGGCCTAGATTTTCCCAATCTTTTGAAGTTCATCGATTTAAAATGACTTACTCCCCCATAGGACCTTGGGTCATGGTGCTCCGTGTGTGTTTGTGTCACTTTCTTTCCATGAATTTGTCCCCACAGAGCAGGCTGTGACTCCCTATCTTTGTCCTCTGCTGCGTCCCTGCCCCTGCTTCTCATCCCTGCCTTTCCTTGTTGTGCAAGTGTTTTTCTCTCATTTCCTAGCTTTCACTTATCTTTTAATTAAATCATCAGGGGACTTCATAAAAAATCCACACAGCTCCTTCTAATCTGGGGGAATAGAGAAGACTCCCTCGTGACTACAAATGAGCAGTAATCTAAGTGAAGTTTGAGGACTGCTCCTTCTTAGAGGCTTGCCTGTGGATCACTTGCAATATCATGTTTGGTGTTTCTGTCCCATGAAGACAAATTGCAAAACATTCCCTGTGTTCCCTGCTCATTATTGTTGATATCTTAGTACCTATTAGATGGTATTTAAGTAGTGAACCAAGTGCTTTCATAGAAAAGCAGCTCATTTCATCATAATTCTGTTCATCCTCATGAATTCAGTGTCTGAAACAAGGACTTTCCCTGCAGAAAAACCGAAGGGCAATAGAGAGGTGCCAGGTCCGCTTCAGGTGTCGGGGTGACCCGGGTGCACTGGACCGGGCTCGGGTCCCCTGACACTGCTCAGATTTCCCACCAAGACACCTCAGCACACAAGCTGCCTCGGAAAGAACTATCAGGTAACCCTCTGTGATGCTCTTGGCCAGCGGTAGTGCTCACACCAAACAGTGTCACTTTGGGAGCGCGGCGACTTGAACAGCACTCGAGTGGGCAAGAGCAATGTGTCTTGTGTCTCTCCGTCTCTTCAGGGCGTGCGATCGCAGCCACTCGGGGTCGAGGGGATCTGCGTGTCCCTCTCGGGCTTTCCTTCACAGCACACAGCTGCAGAGTACAGCTCCTCCGTCAGATCTCCCTCCTGAGGGCACACCATGCGCGTGGCAAGGGGCGCACCTGAAGCCCTAGTGGAACGGGCTCGGCAGGGAGGCCACGCCCTGCACGTTATCTCTTTCATTACTAGCTGCGCGCACTTAGCCTGCAGGTCCGTGAGAACTTTGGCGAACCACGCAAGTTCTAACAACCATTCAGAATGCCTTCGTGCCCCTCTGCCTGCCTGGATGTCCTCTCCATCCATTAAGGCTCAGCCTCAAGGGCTCCTCCTGACTCAAGGGCCCTACAAAAGCACAGATCTGCCAACAGTCAAAGACAGCAGCAGATGCAAGCAAGCCGCCAAGCCTGATGTCTAATAATGGCAAGACAGATAAAAGGGGTGGAAACAGGCTTCTTCATGTCACTGCAGCAGCTTTCTCTACAGAAGAAAGCAAAACCCTCTTGGGTTTGGCTAATGCAAGCACTTCTTTACTCGTTGTCTTCTCCAAGAGTTGGAAGTGTCCATGGCGTTAGGCATACCAGTGGCTCTATCCTAGAGCCCACTTTGGGTTTTGTCCTTTATTTTGGATTTTCTTGAGTGACTCTAAGCTGGTGGTAGTCTGACAGATAGTCGTCTGCAAGGCCAGGCTGTGGCTGAAGGCTTCGCACTGACTCTCACTTGAGGCTCTCTGGTATGTTGGGTGGGGGGTTGGTATCTGGGATGGGGGCAGGAGCTGCCTCGGCTGCTACTGCCCTGCAGTGTGACCTGCCCAGCAAGGGCCGGGAGGCAGGGAGCCGGGTGCGGGGGAGTCGCGCCGTACACAGCAAGGGCTGCAGTGAAAGCAGAAGGCTGCACACTGGAGAGAGAGCGAGCACCCAAGTAGGGCAGAAGAACTCACTCATCTCTTGTGTGGGACAAAAGCATCAGTGTGCCCAGAAAGTGTGGACAACAGCAATAAGGTATTAACGAGCCGCCCTGTCGTAGCTGGATGCGTGAGAGCCTACAGGTGGCTTCCTGGGGACTCTGCGACGTAAGGGCATGGCGTTGTTTTGTGATGGGACCAACGCTGTGATTGCCTGCCCCACGTGGGTGGGTCCTAAGTAAGCATCAGCTTCTGTGTGTCGGGAGGGAGGATTTCAAAGAACATCTAACTGGCAAATAAAAATTGTATAATTTGGCACATATCATGTCTAATTCTGAAATACTTTTGCACGCTCAAAGAGTGGCAAGATCAAGGTGATTAGCACTTGCGTTACCTCACATTTTTGTAAAAACTCCATCATCATAGCGATTTTCAAGAATATAATTCGTTCTAGTCACTCCAGTCAACATGTAGTACAACACACATCTTAAAATGTTCTCCCTAACTGCGACTTTGTATTTTTCGACTAGCACCGCACCGCCCCCCACCCCCCTAGAGTTGAGTTTCTGATACACAAAGAAGGGAAGTTCGCTTTCAGGGGCATTCTCCCGGCACAGAAGACCCTTCGGAAACACTGACATCAGTGGTGCTGAAAATACATCTGCAGTCCCACTGTCCCCTAGAGGGTTTCTATTTATTCTACCGAGAGGGAAATGATTCATTATCTATGGCCAGTTTCTGCCAAGCAGTCTGATTATGGAACTATTGCCGCTACCCGATTGCATGTAAGAACAGAACACTGAGGACTAGGCATCGTCTCCACGTTTTCTTCTCCCGCTAAGTCCTGACGTCACCCTGGGCGAGTCCTGACCTTGGAGACACGCCCCCTGGCACGGCCAGGACGACTGAAGATGTTTCTGGCCCGCGTGGTTCACATGTGGTCCTTGTTCCGTTGCATGAGTTTTCCTATTCTAAGGGCAGTTTCATCACTGACTTTCTGATTTCAATTATTAACACATTTTAACATAATTCTGTGGTGGACAATTTGTGTTTCAAATCAGTTTTTCCAAGCCATGCACAACTCAGGAATCTAACCGTCTCTCTGGTGTTTAAGGCCTGGGTTTCATAGACGCAGGGCGGGCCTCAGAGGCCCTGGCCACCTGCCCAGCAAGGCTGCCTCCTTGCGCCACGGTGCTCATGCCTGCAGCTTGTGTGCTGAGGCGTGACATTCTGCAGCAGTGCTGGCCCGAGCCTGGGGCTCGCTGGCACCGGTGAGGCGGTGACAGACGGGTCAGCGGTCCCACTGTCACGCGTGAAAGTGGCTACACTCTGCTGTGCACTTCGGTGCCACAATGGCAGGCAGGTTAGCTATGTTCATGCATTTTAAATTTAGGGTAAGTTCAATTTGCTGGCATTTTATGGGGCCTAAACTCATCGTAAGTTGAAGAGTATTGGATATATGACGCTATGGGCGCTACGTTAGGTGAAAGTATCACAGGCAGTCAGCTAGGGCTAGGTCCTGGAAGGAGCATACAGAACCGACACCTGGGGCGACAGGCCCCTCCAGCTGAGGGCTAGACCCCGAGACGAAAGATAAAACAAATGCCCCCCACACTTCCCAATGATAAATAACAGGGTGTCATGTTTTAAATAGGTGCCCATTATCTGGAGAAAGCCAGGAACAGCCCCTAACCCAACCCTCTACAGGAAGCGCCCCGTTCTGTATTTATGCCTGCATGCTGCATGACTCGCTTCCCCATTTGATCCTAATTTAATCAATTCTACCTAAGCAATTATACTCATAATCCTACTGGTTGACCATAGTTTTGTCCCATCTCATGCCCACCTTATAATTTTCTGTTTCCCACCATAGACCCACCTCATATCATGGTTTTACTCTATAAAAATCCCCAGCCCCGCCCTGGGGTGCGCTGAGATGGTGACTGAGACTGGGCTTGTTGGCACGCACCTGTAATCCCAGCACTTGGGAGGCTGAAAACAGGAGAATCGCTATGGGTCTGATCCACCTGTACACCCTATACACCCTGTCCTAAATTCATAAAAAATAAAATCCCTAGAAAAGGCAGGGACTTTGGCAACCCACTCAGGTACCCTTCTGCCCGCACCTGGACAGCAGCTTTCTTTCCCCTAAGAAATATGTTCTGCTCTTGACCTCCGTTTTTCCTGAAATGCATCATTCAATTTTAGAGAACACACACTCATACTGGACATATGAGTTCATCCAGTTGGGGGTTTCCTTCCCTTATCAGCGCTGTCACCTACAGGGAACCCTCATGTAAGGGGGACACACACATCTGGGACATACTCAGTCTTCCAGGGAAGACAAATCTGTATGTGCAAACGCGCCAGCGACTCACTAGGTAGAGGAGGGGAAACTGCAGACGGGATTTCCATTTGGATGAACGGCCACGGCTGGGAGCGGCCCTGGCTGGGAATGGCCATGGCTGGGAACGGCCACAGCTGGGAACGGCCACGGCTGGGAACGGCCACGGCTGGGAGCGGCCACGGCTGGGAGCGGCCACGGCTGGGAGCGTGCAGCACTCGCTTGCCCTTCATGGTTATCAGGGAACAACGCACGCACTGTTTGTGGATGCTTGACAGATTCTGTGCAGCTTGAGAGCCGGGAATTGTTGCTCCAGTTAGGTGACTTGAAAGTAGGGTTTAAAAAGAAAGTAACCAAACACTACAGGAGTCGCCCTGTTCACCCTTATCATGTGCTTCTATCATTGAGTCACGTAAATTTAATGAAGCTAGGATCTGAAATGCTACCCTAAATAGAAACATACATAGTAGTCACACCTTTAGGAGGTTAAAATAATTATTTCTTGGCAGCAACTACACAGATTTTATCTCATATTTGTCAGTAAATTTGATATTTATAAAATCATGAAATATAAATATTTAAAACTAAGCGCCAGACAATTTAGGACTATGTGGACATGGTATACACAAAATAATGAAAAGGGATAAAAACAAATTTTGAAGTATGGTTAAAAAAGCTTTTAAAAATAATTGTATAAGAGAGGGCCAGCCAGATAGCTCAGCGGACTAGAGTGCCTGCTCAGGCAGCCGCCGGCCAGGCTTCGATCCCCCGCGAGCCTGCCGGCCCGCCCGGCGCGCCCTGAGATGGCGACCAAGGCAGGGCGTGGTGGCGCGTCTGCAATCCCAGCGCTTGCGAGACTGAAAGCAGGAGGCTCATTCTGCATCTGACCTGCGTAGTGAGACCCTGTAGACCCTGTACTAAGTACAAACAACCCAGTAAGTACACGGACCATCTGGACCTCACTGACATGGACAGGCCGCTCCACCCTGTGAGGTAGACAGCAGATATTAATGAAAGCCACCATTCTCCCTCAGAACGCACTGCTTGCTGCCGGTGTACCCGCCCTCCCGTTCCTGCTGCCTCTGAAGCAATCCTGGAGGCTCCGTGCTGCACACTCAGCCGCCTGTCACGCTGTCACCTCACAGTTGCCTCATATTCTGAGTGAGTACGGAATGTTTGCCATTGTAATCATTTTGCCTTTGGGCAGCGGCCAGAATTCACATGGTGCTGGACCTGTGAGCAAAGTGGGTGGGATGCAGTACGGCACTATTGTTATTGTTATTACTATTTTGTATCTAGTGCAGGGTCTACAGGGTCTCACTACATCAGATTGGCCTTGGAGTGACCCTCCTGTTTTCAGCCTCCCCAGCGCTGGGATTGCAGGCAAGCACCACCACGCCTAGTCTCAGCTGCAGTCTCAGCGCACCCCGTGGGCGGGGCCAGCAGGCACCAGGGATCCAACCCTGGCCCCTCTGTCTGCCCAAGCAGGCCCTTCAACCAGCTGAAGCATCTGGCTGGCCCACAACATTCTTATATGGCAGACATTGCCTGAAACATTTGATTAGTGAGGAGTAATAAAAGCTATAACCGCAGGGACCAGGGTTCGATCCCTGGCGCCACATGTCATGCTGGCCCCACCCCCAGGAGTGCTGAGCTGGCAAAAAAGTCCAGATGTGGTGGCACACGCCTGTCATTCCCACGCTGGGAAGGCTGCAAACAGGAGGACCACTAGGAGTCTGAGCTGTGTAGTGAGATCCTGTACAGAATACAAAGAAAAAAAGGTATATAAGTAAAAATAACGTAAGTACATATTCACTTTGCTGCAGAAAGGTTTATGGTCAGTTTGCACTCCATTATTCAGCTTGTACAGCAAGAACAGTGTACCAGGCATCAACCATGAAACAAAAGAAGGGTTGTTTCTGTCCCTGACACTTTCTACCTTGAAAAACAGTCACACACATATGCACGGAATATTCACCCACGGGGTGCGCTGAGACTGCCACTGAGAGTAGGCGTGGTGGCGCGTGCCTGTAATCCCAGCGCGGGGGAGGCTGAAAACAGGAGGATCACGACAAGTCTGATCGGATGTAGTGAGACCCTGTGGACCCGGTACTAAATACAAAATAATAATAATAATAATAATAATAATAATAGAAATAGTTAATATTGAGTAATTAAAGTGCACAGTCATTAAGGTTAGAGAAACACTCCTGAGAGGAAGTCAGCTGGAGAAAATTTTTCTGTGAAAGAAATAAACTTTGTCATGAGACTGGATTAGGAAGGACTTCCAACATGATGGCTTTCCAACGGCACTTTTCGAGGAGCAGGATGGAGACTGTTTTTATGAAAAATGCAGTTTAAATGTGAATTTGAAAACTACTGAAAGTCATGGTCATGTGAATTGTATTGTTAAAAATCTACTTTTAAAAATAATCTGCCTGTGGGACTGGTGAGGGACACATGTGCTAAGACTGGCAGGGCCGGATACTAAGTTCCAACACGGAAACATTAGCCTGTAAAAGCTAAGAAAAAATTCAGAAGGAAAATGTGAGCAATGATAAATGATTTGGTCAGATTTGCCTGTGTCAGGTTGGAAAGTGGATGTGGGTGGCCTGCGAGTGTCACGGCGCAGCCTTGCTGTACCTGCTAGTAAGTGCCCAGAGACCTCCAATCTATGGTGACTCGGCCTAACAATTTTTCAACTCCAATACAGTGCAAAAGCAATACACATTCAATAGAAAATCTAATTCACATTTTGAATTTGAGTCTTTCCCTGAGAGCAGTAGAGATACGTTGCACCCTGCCTCCTCGAGGCGCTGCGCAGGGGCTGCTGCTGCAGGTGGAGGGCAGTCCTGCAAGCACGGGAGAGGCAGCAGACAGCCCGGGTACTGCAGCACCAGGGCGGCGTGTGGAGCAGACTAGATGCACTGCGCTGTGTTTTCCAATCTGTGTACTTTAAATTTCCAGTGTTAGCCCATCGGAAGCTAGGGAGGCATTTATCTTTGGAAATGAGATCAGCAGAAAGTTTTTAAGGCCATGAGAATGTAAATGGGCTGCATTTGTATTGATGAGATTTCAGAAGCAGTGTAGCATTTGTTAGAAGCAGTTTTGCTATAGAAGAGCTGACTTCAGGAAAAGTCTGTGAGCAGAACAGAGATCTAGCCATGCGGATTAAACTCAGGGCACTGTGGTTGGAGCTGGCTAATGCGTGTGGCTTTCCAGAGAGTTCAGACCAGCCTGGGATATCTGACCTTCCGAAGTGCTGTCTTGGCCAATTTACACTCACTGCTGGGACAAAATACCTGACACCCAAAATTAGGGAAGGACAGATTTATCTAGCTCCCAGTTAGTGGAGGTTTTGGTCCATGCTCCCTGGCTCCAAGGCAGAGGGCCGCAATTCCTTGTGGCAGAAAACAGCAAAAGCAAAAGGAAAGGCACCAGCGGTGGCATCTAGCAAGCCTCCCTTCCTTCCATCCAGGCTGATTTCAAAGACTGGAGCTCCTCTGAGGAAAATGGCGCCATTGTGAGGACCACGCTCCTCCGAGGAAGTGGCGCACAGAACCCTTACAACCCATTTAAATCCCTTTTGTGCAGAGTCCCTCGAGGGCGGAACCTCCAAGCGCAGGGAGGGGCGTCCACACCCTGGGGCATGGACCCGATGGAGCACTGACCCCATCCGCCGGGCTTCCGACCCCTCAAGTTGTCACAATGTGTGTGCCTACCACCACAAGTACCACTCAAATAAAATGAAGAACGCTCCGTAAGCAATCACATTCGTGCGTCATTCTCTAGTGATCTGCCAGCTGCTGACCTTACCCTCTGTAACAGTGACCCCACTAGTGCTAACTGCTCATGTCAGGAGACCAGGGACACACGTTGGTGCCGGATCCGCGGCTCCTTCGCTCTTGGGAAGCAGGAGAGCAGCGGGCGCTGGCACCGCGGCTGCATGTTGCTGCTGGCAGCCGTCAGCTGCTTCTGGCATTATCTTTAAAGGTGAGGAAACTGGAGCGCTCACGACGACGCAGGTAAGCCACGGGCTGCGAACAAGCAGAGCTCAGCAGCTATCCGCAAGGCCCGCGCTCCAGGGCTTGATCTATACTTCCTGGAATTTGCTTAATTTGGCAATCTCTGCCTTCATAAATAAAATGGGAGTATTATTCTCTGTGTGCTTGTGCCAATAGGCCAGTAAGACACATACTAACAATAAAATACTGAACTATTCAGAATCTGTAGCAAATGAAACACACCTGGAGCTACTTTTAGAAAAATTTCCTATATTTTCCCTAATGATATTTTTTATTTAATTTTTAAAAAGATATTCTATTTTTGATTGACTGGCACAGAATTAAATTAAAGTGGCTTGTTTATTCCTTAAACATGCCTAAAGGACTTAGATAAGAAGTGGGAAGAGGAAGGATGGCTGGTGGTGATCTTAGCCCTACTTGGACACCAAGCGCTGTGCACCACCGTCCTCGCGCTGACACCAGGGATGAGCAATCCGCTTCACAGGGCCAGAGGACGATTTTCAGAGGAAGTGACCCTGTTTAAGGTTGCACTGTTGTCTTCATGCTTTCTTACGTTTGGAAGGGTGCATGGCAGGACTTGGTGCTGTCGGGCTGGCAGGTATCCTGTGAGACACCCCTGGAACGACTAAGGGTGGCTAACGTGAAGTGCAATCCTGCCTGTTCGGTTCTCACCTGCTGGATTCCACCGTCTCAGGCCCCGCACGAGACTGCAGGTCTCCAGCAACACATCAGTAGCCAGTTTCCTTTGCAAACCTCAGTCCTCCTTGGACACTGCAGGATCTAACTTATCAAGTTAGATGATGAAGAAGGAAAACTCTGGCTCTAGAGAACGCAAGAGAAGTCCTCATATTAAGCAGGTATGGTTTAGATATGCAAGGAGCACTAAATTAAGTAATCTATCATCCCTAGAATTCTCCAGATATTAGATTTGCATGAAGTATTATAATCTCACTGAGTTCATTTATTCACTTATTGTGTGGAGTGAGTAATGATTTTCAAAGTATTCTACATGTATATAATTTTCTTCAAACTATTTCCCAGATTCTAGACATTGACAATGTTGCAGTTGCCCACAGTCTCTAAGTACACACAATAAATTGTAGATTTACAATGAGGACAACACGTTTAGGGATGCTAATTAGGAAACCACGGGACTTACGCCGGGCTAAGCAAATGTGTTAGCCTTTGTGCCAGGGTGTGAGCTGGGGGTTGATGTGTCCCTGCAAACTCTTAGCTCCAAGAACTAATATGAAAGGTGATTGTATACGGTGACAGTGCATTTAAGGAGCCATGGGCTTCTAAGAGTGGGCTCTACCTGCTATCGGGGGGAAAGAGAGAGGGAGAGAGAGAAACAGAGAGAGACAGAGACAGAGAGGGACAGAAAGAGAGTGACAGAGAGAGACAGACACAGACAGACAGACAGACACACACACACATACAGTCAGTCAGTCCAGGTATGTGAGCACAGAAGAAGGCTGTGTGGAGACAAAAGCAGAAGACCACCATACAGCATGTTTCCACCGTGAAGTCGTCGATCCGCGGACTGAGGCTTCCGAAGCCACAGGAAATAGACTGCCTGCTCCTTTACCTTGCGACTCTCAGGTGTTTTATTCCCACAACCAGAAAGCTGGTTAACAGAGAAAACTGGTACCAGATAAGTAGAGCTCTACTTGACTACACTTGATCAGGGGTTGGGATGCCTCTGAAACTGGTGTGCAGAGCAAATGAGGAAAAATTCAGAGAAGTGGACTAGAGAACGCGCACCGTGCTGCGAGCAGAGCCTCACGGGTGGTTCTGGTCAGCTTGCAAGAGAATGGAGCTGGTAGGACCGCGAGCGAGGGCCCGGCTCAGGAGGCTTCAGTCACGACCAGGACTAGGACCCCACTGGAAACTGCCAGAACCATACGTGCTGCTTTCTGACAAAATCTTCCAATGTTTTTCTTTTTCTTTCTTTCTTTTCTTTTGGTGGAACCAGGAATTGAGCTCAGGCCCTTGCACTGGCCAGGCATGAGGCTGACTTCGAAGGTGGCAGATGAGTTGATCTGGAAGGATTTTCAAGGCAGTCTAGCGCCCAGTCTGTGGCCTGCATGGCACCTTTAGCTGGATTTGTAATAAGAAGAGAGGAAAAAAAAAATAGGAGAAATATTTGAAAAACTTAAATTTTGCCCCCAAAGAACCATATGTGAACAGGGATCAAAGGACATGTGCATTCTATGGATATTGGCGCTATTTTTAAAACACCAAGAATTTTGAACTAGAATCAGGAAAAACAATTCCTTGAGAGTGTCTCAGCAGCCGGCAGGACCCCATTCACTCAGCCCAAGGAGCAAAGCCCGGGGGCAGAGCACTTGCCTAGCATGCGCAAGATCCTGAGTTCAGTCCCAAGTTCCACAAAAGTATAAAGCTTTTATTTGATGAGGGTGCCTACAGAACTGACTCATGGGCTGGGAGGAGAGCGCAGCAGCATAAGCACCTGGAAGGTGAGTACAAGGTCCTGAGTGTGATCCTCAGTACAAAAAAAAAAAAAAAAAAAAAAGAATTGATCCTTCTCTAGGGTTCATTTCATGGTGCTCAGCTATCCACACACTCAGACACCGCTTCTCCTGTGATCCAACAGGGCCTGGCCACTGCTAGAAGTGGTAGTAGCCCACGGCAGTGTCCACATGACGTGGCCTTCCATGCACAGCAGTTTCAAGAGTCGTGATATCATAGCGGCCCCACCCGTGGAGCCAGGAATGTTCTACCGAAAGGTTAGTGTCTGAAGAAAGATGGAAGTATTACAGACATCCCAGAAAGCTAGAGATGCCAGGAACATAGAACACACGCTAAAATAAGTGGCAAGCAACAAGAAAAGCCGGCCCAAAAGAAGTGTCGCCCCCGTGGCCTACATCCGGCAGGGCGTAAGCGCAGGCCATCCAGTGCAGATAGAGTTCGCATCTAGCGCTCTGGGGCCGGGAGGCCGGACCCAGCTGCGGAGCTCGCTGTCATCCTGTCGGATGGACCCATTGCTTCTGTATCCCTTTTCTCCACTTTGGAACAGGCATGTTTATCCTTCGCCCCTGCATCTTGGGATTAGTTGCTGAGACAAATAGCCAACACCCAAAATGGGGAGGAGAGGTTCATGTCCCTCACAGTTCTCGGGGTATTCGGCTCATACTCAGCCAGCTCCAAGCAGGGTGGCCCGGCCCTGGGCAGGCGTGCAGGGCCGCAGCGGGCAGCACGAGCAGCAAGAGGACTTGGGGCGAGCGCCGCTTGCCGCCCGTGTGTCCCTTTGGCTTTCTGCCCAGCCACATTCCCACTCTCCTCTTTCACAAACCAGGATATTTACGAAGCAAGGATGCTGCCCCTGCTGAGCCACTTAACTAAACGTTTATACTTCTCAAGTCGTCGCAATGAACACCATCCCAGAGCCTAGAGGGTAAGGGCCTGGGAGGGGCCTGTCCTCCTCAGCCCAGGCTGTAGAACTGCCCAGTTACGAGACTCCTCACACTGACACTATGCATCGGCCATGACAATAACTTTGTTTAAAATGTTTCAGGGGTTCACAGCTAAGAGTTTGCCTTGAATCTCAGAGATCTTGGACTTGGGCTTTTGATCAATGCTGGCACTATTGGGACGTTAGGAAAAACAGATTCCATTTTCGGCTGTTTGGAGGAGAGCCGTATCCCACTCTCCTACTGCTACTGTGCTCCTTTTGGAGATTTAATATAGTGCAACAAGATGCGATTAAGTGCTCAATCAAACAGGGATGGGCTTGTGCTAGCTGATGCCCTTTGTCAACTTGCCTGGATTAGGAGACTCTGGGGAGGTGGCTGAGCCTAAGGGCTTGCGCTGCTCCGTGGCTTCATGGCTGGTGTCCGTAAGTGAACATGCTGTTGGGAGGCGGCTCCAGGCCGAGGTGGGCAGCGCGGGCCGCGGCTTCGGAGCCCGCTCTCCTGGCCGTCTTCCGAGCTCTGCATGCTGGCTGCTGTGAAATGAGCCGCTCCGCTCCCCGTGCCCTTCCGCCGCTCTTTCTGTTTGTGCCTGATATCAAGACTGCACGTGAAGTAAAACCTCCATTGAAGTCATGGTGGTCTAGTACTCTGTCCTTGCAACTGGAAAGCTGAGCGGCACACAGCTTGTGCAGATGGATAGGGCAGTTAGTAACAGGCAGCTCTCATACGTGAGGCCCTGATTTGGGTATGAAGACAATTGTTTATGTCCCCAACACAATGCTATGACTCATATTGCTATTTCAGGAAAACAGTGTTTTCACTTTCATAGATTTGGCAATCCTTGCTGCCTGCCAGGCCTTGCAGTGCCCCCCACGCCCACGCCCGCCCGGGAATGCGGGGGTCTCTTCGCTGTGGTCCCTGAAGAGCGCACTCTGCTATCCGTGTGGCCCCTGTCCTGATGACGCGGAGACGTGCAGAAAGGCACATGTGCTGCTCCCAGAACTCACCGATTTGGCCTTTTTCAATTCCAGACGACAGCTCTGAACAGACATTGGCTGCCTGTGTAGTCAATAAGAAATGTCAGGTGGGGTGACTACTATCCATTTTGGTATTTTAAGTAAACGTGTTCTTATGTAATAGAACACACTACCATCTGAATTGCTGAGAAACACTCAGAGATTATCTATATCCACAATACGAAGATGAAAATTCACTAAACTTCAGACAACTCATTGCACAAGAGTTCATGTCCCAAATTCCTCAGTTAATAGCTTTGACTTCATATCTTTTACTATTGGATAGATCTAACAGAACTAAGGGCTATGAGGAGTTGGAAATCATCTGGTCAATTTGACCAGTGTTAATCACTTTTGTATGTCTTGCTTTTTTATTGCCTATTTAGTAGCACTTTATTTCTGCCCTGTATAGTGCTAGCTTTCCCACCAAGCATGGCAGCAAAATTGTAATAGATATTTCTTTTTTTCTGTATTTTAAGGAAGGGTCTACAGGGTGTTCAGGGTCTCACTACTAGATTAGACTTTGTAGTGATTCTCCTGTTTACAGCCTCCCAAGTTCTGTTATCAGAAGTGGACGCCACCATGTCCAGTCTCTATAATAGGTATTTCTAATTAGTAGAATTTTAAAAATTTCCAGTAGATGTCACCGCCTGGGCTGTCCCATTCTTATTACTGCCTCAGGACATCTAAAGTACTCCAAACCCCAGTGCTGTCATGGGAAGGTGCATCCAATCCCTTCCCTGGACAAATGAAGGCCATGCTCCACCACTGATCCTGACCTTCAGAGGAGCTACCTGGTGCTGCTAAAGCCAAATAAGCTGCACAACAGGATATGGGAATCAAAGGATGACAATAGCAATTCAGCTTGCTGTGTGGACCATAGGCCTGGTAGCAGCCAACCGCCTCAAGAAAGACAAAGCACTTGAAAGAAATTTAAGCAGCAGCCTACGAAAGAAAATGTGGTTTGGGGGCCATAAAAAAGATAGATGTTCTTTTTTCTCCTTTCACAGACATCAACTGGCAGCACACGTATGGTAATGTGCACCGTAAATGGATGAATATGCAAATGCTGCAATCTTCTTTGCATACTCAACCCTGATACATGCCCACAGAGTTCTGTCTGCAGTGATCCGCTGTCTTGGAACAATATGGAAGAAAGCAATTGAATTCAGTGCGGTAATGCTGCCCGGGGCACTCACGGGCCTTATGTTTTACATAATGCATCTATAATAACTGGATATAGCCTCCTGAAAAGTTCTAACAAACATTAGTGGAAGTAGAAAAATCAAAGCACAGAAAAACCATCAGAAAGATCTAATCTAAAGATCAGACATGTCAAGAAATTAAGGCCTTCCGGTAATTCATGCTTTACACGCATGAATATAACTGCATACACGTGATTTTCCCCTTGATGTGGTAGACAGAGCGACGGGGCTGCTGGCTCTGCATCGGTAGGCGGCTGGAGGATGGTTTGACCTTGATTTTCAGGAGAATTTGATCACTTCCCCCCTCAGCTTGCTCTTCTCTGCCAAACACGTGTGTGTTTTCCTAACTCTTATAGACTTTTCATCGCAGTAGATGTAGTCACACTAGCAATTTTGTTCACAGTCCATTTTGTGCGTCTTTCAAAACTAACCACCCAATCACAGCACACTCATACACGGAAGCGATTGTAGGTCCGTGCGGTTGCTCGCCGCTCTAGTCACCGTGGAGCGGGCAGAAAATAAGTGTTCAGTTAGACCGGGGCCTGCTTCAGCGAAGCTAGCGCTGAGGACGTTATGCTCCGACGTCTTCTCCTGAGCTCTTGCTGCCCCCTTCCGAGGTCCACAGTGCCAGCAGCTGGGGACCTTCTGGAGCCGTCTCTTGGGCACGGCAGATGCAGGCACCTGGATGGTGCAGAAGTGTGAGGGACTCAAGAAAAATTTGGAAGGAAAAATGAGGGCCTTTGCCGGGCAGCCTAAGCCATGTCTTGTGCTACGACTCACTGTATACGGTGGCTCATGTTTCCTTCCAGCTCATATAAAAAGTTCAAAGACACAGAGTGAGAACACTTAATCCCCCTCCCAATGACACCATCAACAGCTAGAGCAGAAGACAGTCTCTCCCAACTTCCTGGATTATCTGTAAATCAGCCAGAAGTACTTCAACCGGTCCTGTCACAGGGGTGTATAAGGGGGAAAATGTAGAAACTGGTGAACAAAATTGTAAGACGCTTTCAGATGAGCTTTTAGAGTCTTAGATCTATTTCCAAATAAGTAAATTTATAAAAATACTTTTTTAAAGAACTCATAAAAAATAAGCATGTTGCTTCTGGACCAGGAATACCGTACCTGCTCTTTCTAAAACACTAGGAAGAAAGCTGTAATCACATTAAGGGACTGTATTATATCTGAGATAAAGCTTTTTGGTAAGACTGTACATTTTTTTTTTAATGTATTAAGTATAAATTTCCCATCTGTGCGAGTTTGAGGCCAGCCTGGCCTATGAAGTGAACTCAAGCCTGAACTGCATAGCAAGACCTTGTCTCCAAAAGACAAAAACATGAAAGATAAAAATAAATTCCCCACCCCTGTGCACACCAGGAAAAGCCTGCTGCGTTTTCCAGAGTAGGTGGCATCAGGCACCTTCGCACAGGTGGTTGCCAGCTATGAGCTCAGAATTCATCAGTTCTTTCTGTGATCTTGTGCAGGGTTTTCCTGCCCTTTGGGTGGATGTCTACATCTCTTGGCAGAGAGGAGGAGGCCATTCTGATTACCAGGAGGTAAGGAGACACCCTTGCCATATTCCAAGAGAAATGAGAAGCAGTGGGCCGGGCACTGTGTTAGTATCCTGTCTCTGTCTGAGAGCAACTTTAAACAGTTGGAAGTGGACAGTGAGTGAAGGGAGTTGGCCATGAGTTAAAGATGCTGAGCAAAATGCCCTGACCTTCAACATCTGCTGTCCCCAAGCAGGGAGCCCATGAGCAGAGATGGAATGGAGCACAGGACCACACAACAGGGCACCTGAGGCACAGATGGCCTCTTCCTGACTCCTGGAGCCCAAAGAGGGGTCTATCACATGCCGTGTACTCACTAATGTTTGTTAGCAACTGTGTTTGTGTTCACTGTTGCTAAGGAATAGAAAAGCTGATGAACATTCTCCCTTTCCTTACAAAAAGGAAAACTCTGGGCCCAGGAGAAACCTGTGCTCAGTGTGTGGGCAGGAGGGCATGGGGTTCATTAGGAATATAAAATTCCGTGTCTTTACTGACCAGACTTGGGACTCAGGTAATGACAGAAACTTCACACTAGAAAAACAAAAGGGGGCCAGCCCTAGAAGTTACACACAGATGAAGATGAGGAATTTGATGCTGTCTCGGAGGACTCTAGGAAGAGCTCACTGGGGTGTGATACATGGTTGCGCCTGTGGTACAGCGTCTAGCCCAGCGCAACTCCCTAAGCTGCCCTAAGGTGCATCTTCCTTTGGTACAGGAGGGGCTGTAGCATTTCTAGGAAGGCATCTGACCCACTTTCTGCTGCTGTGGCCAAATATGTGAGTAGGAACTGTATACACGAAACAAATTATTTCTGACAGTTCTGAAGGTCAGAGAGTCAGAGGTCAAGGGCCTGCTCCTGATCAGAGTCCTCTTGCTGGGTGGGACTCTGGCGAGCCATAAGGTGCTCGGGGCAGAGGTGGAGCTCACTTCTTCAATAGCTCCTTCCTTGCCCAGATCCACAAATCTGTGGATGGACTAATGCGTTCAGGAGGGCCGAGTTCTCAGGACCTATCATCTCTTCCTAGTGAGGCCTGGTCCTGGCTCCTCCTGCTTCCCAGGGGGGTTGCATTTCAACACAGGCATCGTTGGGAAATCACACCATACCCAGACGGCGGCACATGGTGGACCAGGACAGGAAAGGGTGTTGCCTCAGCAACTGGCATGCCATGGTTTATGTTCTGAGAAAATCACTCCGATAGTGCAAATTCAACTCCAGCCTCAACCAGATCTCACAAGGGGAACTGAATTGAAGCTCCCAGATCAAGATATTTTCCATGTTCCGAAACAGCGTCATCCAGTCTCTCTGCGACTCCGCACCCCCTGGCGTTTGAGCTACTCGCAAAGCAGGGCATTGCACCTGCGCTGGGAAGCGCTTGGCCTAGTGGAGAGGACAGGAATGCAAAAGGGCGCTTACAGCATGAGGGCGGCGAGCAGAGGCCGGGCGGGTGCTGGAGGAGGACAGGTGGCTGCCTCCGACCTGAGCAGGAAGCAGAGGTGTGTGCTTCGAGGCGACCTGGGCAGAGAGCGTCTGAAGTGGTTTCCAAGCTAATCTCTTTTCTGTCCAGTTTCCCTGCCAGGGAGGAACTCGCAGGGCAGCACGGTCCCCAGCCCCAGCCCAGGACACACGGGCCTTCAGGTCTTCCTCATCGGAGTGTCGTGGGCCTGAGGGACGCCTCACAGCCGCATGCCTCCTTCTTCAGCGTCCACGTCTCTACGCTTTGGCCTCACTCTGAATCTTTTTGCCAGACTAGGAAAAGCTGTTTCTCTAGCAGTCTCCTTTCAGGCGGTAGGTGGAGTTCTGACCTAGGGTAGCCTCTGGGTCACACC